>PVLC010002171.1:0-114204 GCA_004027655.1 Graphiurus murinus | reverse complement strand
TTACTTTTTGCATTTAAGAACAATCTTTAATGAGGATTAAGACCATGGAGATGCTAATTTTGCAAAATTCCTATTTGCATCCCAGTTCTTGTTCCTCATCTTACTCATTGCCACCCTCACATATTAGATCCCTTTAATTAAGGAATTAATAAATATTAAGGCTATTGTTATGGTTGGCATAAAGAAAATCCAGGGCTGCACACATGCACACATTCTATTACTAAGCTACAACCCCATGCCTTTTTGTTTTATTTTCTCACTAAATTGTCCAGACTAGCGTCTAACTTGAGATCCTTCTGCTTCACCCTTCCAAGTAGTGTATCTGGAATTACAGGTGTGTGCCACACCACATTTTTTAAAAATAAAGATATAGCCTTAAACACTTGGAGCACTGCAAAACAAATTTTAGGGAAAAAAAAATGTTAACAGGATCTGTCTCAGTAAACATTATTGCTGCGGTAATCCAAAACAACTGACCAACTTAGAAGGAAGATGTATTTGCTCACATTTCTGGAGATTTCAGAGTTTCAGTCCATGTCAGGCTGGGTTTGTGGAACACAGGATATGGTGGTGGGAAGCAGAGAGGGGGAAAAACAAAAAGCCTCTGCTCTCACATCATGGATGCCAGAAGCATGAGTGAGAACAAGGGGGAGAAGGACATTATATAAGCCCCAAGGCCACACCCCTAAGGCCCCTCTGCAGTGACCAAGCCCCACCTACAACATGGCTACCTAGTTTCTGTAAGGTCTAGGGGGACATTCTAAATCCAAACCATTACAGGATAATTTCCCAGTCTCTGGTCAGTGCTTAGTGAATAATTTTGAAAGATTGCTAAACATCTTATTTTGCTTTATTCACATCTTTCTGTGTGTTTGATTTATACATAAAATCAAGACTTGGTCCACAGAAAATTGTTTTATTTCTCTGCTTGATCCCTCAAGGAGCACTGTTGGAGGTCAAACTACCAATAATGTGTGTGGTCTAGGCAGCATCCTGCTCCTTCCATCCAGGCTACTCCACAGGCTACTCTGTGCCACGCTGCCCTTGAGACTGCAGGTTCCTAGACAGTCATCCACTCAGTCCTGAGAGCCACAGTCCCCTAGGATGGAGCATACAAGAATTATTTATAACCTCGGGAATGTAGAGATCAACTCCTCTACCAGTTCTCTGGGTGACAGGTGCTCATTCTCCTGTCCTCTGATTGTATCACTAGAGATAAATAAGATGAAAACATAGACTATGTGTTTATCCATAAATATGTCAATAGTATTCTCTCACAAAAAATGGCTCTTAGGTTCAACCCTAAATATGCTCCACTTCAGAATCTGATATAAAATTAAATAGATATGATTTTAAAGGAACTTTTCCTGGTTGAAAAATGAATATGTATTTTTACAATAGAAAATTTTGAAAAATATGACAAAATACAAGGACTATATTTCAGAATGCTTTTATTTACAAATCCAAAGAGAACCACCAATATTTTATTGTTCAGTCTTCTAGTATTTGTATTTACATATATTTTATAGATCATATGTATATAATATATACATATATATAAAATATATGTCTTTGTCTAAAAATACAATCATTTGGTATTTACCAAACTATTCACTTTTTCCATTTACTCTGATTATCTTTCCTTTCAGCACAGGTAGGCATCATTTTCTTTTGGTACTAAAGCTTCAATCCAGAGGCATTCTACCTCCGAGCTATACCTCCAGCCCTTTTAAATGTTTTGTTTTGAAACAGGGTCTCACTGAGTTGCTGAAGGTCTCACTAAGTTGCTGAGGCTAGCCTTGAAACTACAATCCTCCAGTCTCAGGTTCCCAAGTACTGGGATTAGACCACACCCAGCTGGCTCAGCATCATTTAGTGATAGTGTAATTCCCATGATAACATAACCCACTCTGTGACCAATCACATGAGCAGCAGTGATCTCAGCTAGCTGTGCCATGGGCAATATATGGGACTTCATGGTTCCTAGTCTTTCACAGGAAACCACTCATTCAAACCTCAAACTACAACCCCCTAGAGCTTAAGGTGGGAAACTAAGGCACAGAGTGGCTACCTGCTCAACATTACACAGATGATATGCATTAGGCTATCTCTAATGATGTGACTAAAAACCAGGATAGTGAAGATCTTTGTGGCCCAATGTTTATTGATATTTGTAATTATTTCTCTAGCATAATCCTTGTGTAAGTGCAACTGCAGAGCCTAAGAATGTGTTCATAGGCTTTGGATGTGCATTTTTCCAAACTGTGCTCCATCCTATTCTTTAATTTTGTGGACTAAGGGGGTCGAGGCAGATACTGTCCTTTTTGCTTGTACAGATCCTTTCGCTTGCACATGCCCCCACAGACTCATTTTTAGACAATGGGGAGCTCTCGTCTGGAGGTGGGTGCCTCATTCCCTCTTTCCTTGGGTTCCCCAGGGAAGGCAAGCTGACTTCAGCATTGCTGCTGATAAGAAATGCAAGATTCTCCTCGGAGCAGGGGTGCTGGGCCCTCTGAGGCCTCACACTGGACCTTCCCCAGAGCTGCACACACACTCCCATTCGGAAGCTCCACCAGCATGTTCCAAGGACCTCACCTCGAGGTCCATCAATGTCTGTGCTTGAAAAGAATGGCCTGGCCCGCACAGCTGCCGGTGGAAGATACGAATCCTGATCAATAGGTGAGCCGACAGTAAGTCCATTTTCATTCAAGCTCCGGCGAGAGGCACCTTTTCAATTTAGACTCCCGTTCAGTCCCTCTTTCTCTGCTATCCCATTCACTAGAAGCTTCCAAGTCCAACGTGCTCTGAGTTAAATTAAATCAATATCCGCATTATCATTCTCTCAAAGGCTGCAGCCATCAGCGGAAGCTCTCACTTCCGGTGACCTTGCCCATGCTCGGGCCGGCTCGTCCTTGGCAACTGCTCAACTGCTCTGCATTCCCTTCACCTGGATGGGGAAGGCACCATGTCCCAGATAATCTCCAAGTTAATTAACCTTTAGGTGAAAATGTGGGATCTCTGTGACACTTGCTGCCTTCTTGCTCATTACGTTCATCCCGAAAAGCAGCGAGGAGCTGCAATAAATGCATTCATTAGGAAAATGATTAAATGCTGTCGCCTTTATTACCTCGGCAGTTAATCTGCTCTGTGAGATGCTTGGAAAGTCACCCCCATCGGGCAGCAGCATGGAGATGAGGCAGCTGTGCAGTCCTGGCCCCCCGTGTCTCTCCAGAAGGCGAGCAGAACTCCAACCAAGCCACTGCCATGGACATAAGGGAGAGTGCCCAAGGGGAGAGCTTTGCTGCCCTTCTAGACATCCACTGCCTTTGCCACAGGCAGAAAGCGCTGTGGTAGAATAATAAGAGTAACGAAAATGAAAGGCTGAGAACTTCCCCTCCTCGGTACTTGCAAAAGTAAGTAACTACAGATAAGCAGCCTGAAGAGGGCCAAGTATCCAGGCAATCACCTGTAGAGAAGATGTCTGTGAAGGTCATGTAGGTCAACAGCCTGCTCAGGAATTTCTTCCTCTTACCCTCCCCTTACCAACTTCCCTGAGTGACCCTGCAATCACTAACTGTCACGTTTCAGCTTCTGGAAGCTCACCTGCCTGCTTCTGCCCTTCGTCTCAAATCTATAAAATGAGAGTGCACGTGGAGCTCGAGACCGGAGTTTTTCAGGAGTTATCCTAACTTCAGTTTGCCAGTGTAATAAGCTCCCTCTTTTCCACCCTAATTGACATTGGTTCAATTATTGCAGAGGATTTCTGCAATGGAACCAGCTCCGTCACCCAGAGGTGGGATGTTCAGGGGCTATCCACTGTCTCATGATGCTGGGACAGAAGGTTTCAGGAGTGGCTCTGATGAAAGTTAATAATAATCAGGACTTTTAAGATGGGGCGACATGTACACAGAGAAATAAGAAAGAGACTAATTGACCTCTCCCTTTATTCAGGACAGGCGATCAAGCCCAACAACACGCTCCCGGGATGACGCCACTGTATCACCTTCCTGCTACTCAGCCCAGATGGGTCTCTGGGACCTCATACACCTTACTCCGCCTGGACCAGTCCTAAAGGCTGAGGACCAGTGCATCCAGAGCCCTCTCTCCTCTGGGCTGGATTATCCCAGTGACCTTCCCGGGTGCTCATCTTCTTGTTTTCCTTCTAAACTGACTCAGGTACTACCCAGCTTGGGCCACCCTTCTTGACAACTGCACGTTCATCTGCCCCCTCGCCCATCCCTTGTTTTTCCCACCTTCCTAAGGGACCCACGGTTCCATGCTTCCCAATAAACTGGCATTCACTCACTCACCCAATACCCTCAGGACTCTGGAACACACACGGCACATAATAGGTGCTTCATCAGTGTTTATTGAGTCAAACGTGGAAGCATAAGAAATGATATTTTCTGAAAGATTTAAGGGAAGCAAATCAGTGATGCTGTAGTTTCCCTTCGGAAGGAAATAATACCCAAAATGCATATGGCCATCTAAATCTCGGGCTTGAAGCACGGAAGAGAGGGCCGGAGCAGTGCATGCTTGGTCTGAGTGGAAGGTACAGTGTGCTTCCTGGGACGGACAGGGTCACAGTTTAGTGGGAACAAACTTCTTCACACAGTCCCCTGGCACCCCCTCCCTGCCAGGGCTCCGTCTCTCCCTGACTTTCCATTTCATCCTCTGTCTGCCTCACTGAAAAATGTCATCAAATCTCATTACAGGCAGAGCCTATAAATCAGGGAGCTGGATATTTTTCACCTTCTACAGGAAAAAGCGACCAAGTTGTTAAAAAACAACTCAAAGGGCTTGAAAAATCTCTTTTTCCCCAATCTGTCCCAAGACTTTGCCACTGATAGAATCATCCCTCCCTGTGGGCTCCAAGCCCCTCCCTCCCACTCAGTACTGGTATCACCTGGGCAGGTAGGAGTCCAGGCTGAGAAAATCAAGGTAGGCTTCTCAAGGAACCCTGAACCAAGAATTCTAGCTTTGGAAGACTGGCCTCTCTTTCATCAGTCTGAATGAGCGAGGTACTGAAGCCCTTCTCCATTTTCAGAGTAATTTGCTGCTCAATTTGGAGAACAGCAAAAGTCTCCAAATCCTTCAACCTTAAAAAGTACAATTATTTCCTTGCCCGCTGAAGGGTGTACCCCACCCTTACCCCACAGGAATGTCAATGCTTACCTGAGATCTGGCCGAGCCTTTCCTGCTGTCTTGTGACTAGAAAACCCAGAGCCCAGAAAGCCAGTCTCGGCTCACCCTGGGTTAAATTGTGTTCCCCTAAGACTTACATAGGAATGTCCTAACCCAGGTGCTTCAAATGTGACCTCTAGCCTTTGGCGTAGGGTGAGCCCTCACTCGATATGACCAGTATCTTCACACAAAGGGGAAATGTGGAGACAAGTACACTCACATGGGGAGAGGGTCATGTGAAGACGAAGGCTGAGTTCTGGGACTTGCTTCTACACACCAGGAATGATGAAGCTCTCCAGGGAACCGCCTGCCTCACAGCCTAGAAAGGAACCAGCCTGCGACACCTTCCCCTCAGAGCCTCCTGGGCAGTGGAAGCATAAAGCTCTGTCCTTTAAGCTGCCTGGCACGTGGTACATTGGGACAGCAGCCCTAGCCAACTAAACCGCATGCCTCCCTGAGATGCCTGAGCCTGCGTGCCCTGCTCATCGTGTGTCCAGCACAGGGCACCCACAGTTGCAGGACGAGCTCCCTGCTGCGAGCGGGCTGCACTGCCGAGCATGGGGATGGCGTGGGGAGCTAGGAGGAGTCCCTAGCAACACAGCGGGCTTCGGTGCAGCGGGCTCCAGGCTTGGGAGCCTGGAGCAGCAAGGGATCTGTGTCCTCCTCACCTCCCCTCTGCACAGAGGCTGCAGGGTGACATCCTGGACACATGACACAGTGGGCTGAGCAGGCCACGGGGGCAGATCACTCACCCACCCTGGCCACAAGTGGACCCCGGCAGCCCACTCCGATTGTGATCGGCCGGCAGCTCCAGCCCCCGGGGAGGGTTCAGCACCCAGGAGGAGCAGATGCACAGCTCAGGCCCTGCACACCTGCGGTCTGGAGTCTCCAAGGAGCCAGATGGGCAGTCTGGGGAGGCGCAGCAGGAGAGCGGGGCCTCTGTGGGCCCTGCCACGGTGCCAAGGGGTCCCAAGGGGCAGGATGAGTAATGGGCAGGGCTTTCTCCACCTGTCAGAGCACTGGGTAGGAAGGACCCCAGGTCAGTGGGTCCCCAAAGCACCCACTGTCCAACTCTTCCCCACCTCGGGGCTTTTTCTTGTTCTGAGACCAGTTCATTGGCGACATAATCCCCTCTGAACCATGTTCCCTGTTTGCTGAAGGAATCCAGTGCTGGACTGAGACAGTTTGAGTTTGAAAGCCAAACAGGAGCTGGGCAGCAGGGGAGATGCCAGATCCTGCCAGGCCCCGCCAGACCCCGCCGCCCAGAGGGAGTGCTGGCTCCCAGCCAGAAGGTGGACACACTTCTGGGGTGGACCCACACTTGCCTGGTCCCTGAATCTCAATCCTCAGACATTGTCACAGGAAATATCTCCCCCCATGCAGGGCCCCATCCCACTAGAAAAGCCCTCAGTACCACCTCATGTGGTTAGGCAATGACCATATCCCAAAGGAATGTTATTTTGAATAATGCACAGGAAATGCTCCAAATTCACTTGTGTAGCCTGTGAGTGAAGGTGGGGGTGCTCCCAGCACCTGGCAGGGAACCCACATGGGGGCATCAAGCTGCTGTTTATAAAGCCTGGGGAAAGAGACAGGAGCCTTGGGGGCCCCTCCAGAGATGGGTGCACACGCCCTGCCATTCCTCCAGACCCCAGCTGGAAGAATAGCACGGGCTGTGAGGCATGGAAAGCGATTCCTTCTCCCCTTTACTGGAGCCAATGTCATGGAGACGCAGCTCTGACATCCTCACCTTGAGGTGACCTTGGCACTGCAGCATCAGCATGCAAGTTGCCCTCTTCTCTGTCCTTCTACTGGGGGCGGGGCGGGGGGGCTCAGTCTGCAGCCGACTCTCCCTGAGCCAATGTTTCTTCCTTCTGGTGGTCACACCTATGTATTCTCAGCATCCTAATGGCTTTTAAATATGCACAGTCGTTTCCAAGAAAGGCAGTGCATGCTTTATAATCGCCCGCATCAAGCGAGTCATCTGGGGAGCTCGCTCCTGGATAGGGGCAGGAGCCAGCTGCAAATCTAATTTGCTCTCGTATCTGCTGTCGCCACCGCGGGGCCTCCTGGGCTCCTGAACTGTCCGGGGCTCATGTGTTCCGATGCCTCGTTTTTTGTTGTTGGCTGTTTTAATTATGAGCACTTCCACCAAATGAATCACCGTTCAAAATTCCAGCCAGGGAAGCAATTTTTTTTTTTTTTCTACTCAGCTAAACTGAACTGAAGCACAAAATGTGAAGGCTGAGAACAAATCCAGTACAGGAGAGCGGTCACTGCTTGCAGTGACCATCCACATTGTCCCCAGCCAGCGTCACCAGCTTCACTCTTCCCCCACAGTCACCGACGAGGCTGTGTGGTCCCTGACGTAGTCAGTTCTCAGAGGCCCCCAACACCACCTCACATTAGCGGGTACCTCTGCTCACTCTGCCCTTCACACTTCCTCCTATCCTAGTCTGCAATTAGTTATAGTCGATAAGTGAGTGATCTTAGGACAAATGGTCAAGTGTGCAAGTTTGTGTGCCTGTGTTACTGTGGATGGAACCCAGAGGTGTTCTGCCTCTGAGCTACACTCCCCCGGCCCTATCTTATTTTACTTATTTTAGTTTTGGTGCTGGGAATTGAATCCACAGACATTTGACCTCTGAGCTATACCTCGACCTCTGAGCTATACCCCCCACCTGTTTTTATTTTTTTTTTTATCTTGAAACAGGGTCTCGCTAAGTTACTGAGGCTGGTCTTGAACCTGCGATCCCCTAGTCTCAGCCTCCCAAGTATTAGGATTACAGGCATACACCACCATGCCCTGCCCTAATGTATAAATTGAGCAACATAATTTGTGCCTAACTGCCCATCCTTGTTCCACACCCAACAAGCCACTCTCCATGGATGCTGAAAGGCCGGTGGATCCTAAGAAGACACAGTGCTGGACTCGGGGGACAGTGGCCTGGCTTGGGCCCCCAGGTGAACATGAAACTCTGCAGCAGACAGCGTTGGGTGCATCCCATTTCCTTCACCCTACAAGAACCGTGACTGCTGGTGGACACACACAGACAAAGCGGGCAGCACCAGGAGAGACAGGGCTGGACTGGTGATGACAGATGCCATACGTCTGGCCCAGGGTGTCACCAAGGTGGCGGGGCTGGAAGCTTCAGTGGAGAACAAAAAAGAGGGCCTTCAGTACCCTGAGCAGCTGGGCTTCCTGAGGCTGTGGAGGAGGCACCTGGATGAAAGTAAACCTTTGTGAGGTAGCAGATCACTGGGTGACAATCTTGGATGTGACCCAGGATGACAAGAAGCCGCTCCGGGGTGAGGTGTGAGGAGAGAGGAAGGGAGGAGGGCAGGAACCAGCAGTGCATTGGTGCCCAGCCAAGCCCTGCTGGTGTGACCTTTCTATCACCTCCTCCCCAGCCCCAGAGGCCTCCTGCTGTGATCCACCTCAGAGACAAGGAAACAGAGGCGTGAAGGACGGCAGCTAGCCAGAGCAAGAACAGGCAACACACCAGAATTTGTGTTGGGGTCTGTCTAACCCCAAAGACCTCTTCCCATGCATCATTTCACAGTGAGGAATTAGGAAAAAAATACCCTAACTCTATAAGACTTGGTGGTGAATTAATTTGTGAGGCAAGAAAAGGAAGGAAAATTAAAATGACTAAAGTTTGGATAATTGTTCAATGTATAAAGCAGGAGAGTAAAACTGCAGGGAAGTCCTTGGGGGAAAGACTCTAAGCTCAGCACAAGGCAGGCGGGCTTTATGATGAAAAAGGAGTCACGAGGGACTGGGCGCAGGGACACTAAGGGCAGGTCTTTGCAGCTCAGGGAGCATGCCCAGGCCAGGGCAGAGTGCTGGGCAGAGGTGTGAGGGGTGGAGGTCACAGTCAAGGTCACAGTGCTGCCAGGGTGCAAGAGACCACAGGAAATAAACTCCAGAAAGAGGAGGTAGCCTATGATATCAAAGGCCTCAGAGGTCAATAAAATTAAAAGGGAATATTCTTAGCATGGTGATTTGTTTTTCTAACCTGAGAAGAAAGAGTCCATGACCATTAACCCGAGTTAATTAAACATGGATTTGTACGCTGTAGAGAAAGCCAGCACAGCCAATGGCAGTTCCCAATGTGCACATGTGGACCCTGACACTTCAGCAGATGGAGCTCACCCCCAAATCCCTTCTTGAATATGGTCTAGACTCAGTGACTCACTTCCAAAAGCAGAGTGTGGAAGGGGAAGTCTGGTTTAGAAGGTCCTAAGTGCACCCCTCCTCTGACCCCTTATCTACAAATGAGTCGGCCATGACCCACGTTTGGTAGACAGGTCAAGGCCATCTGACTGTTCGGTGTGGAACCCTTCTGCAGGACTCTTTCCTTTCAACAGAGCACGCCCCGAACCAGGTGTCTCCAGAGACCAATTGACACAGAACAGTGAAGCCAGCGCTCAGCTTCCCTGAACTAAGATCAACTAAGCAAGTGCATTCCACTAAATCACAGAGGATCAGGAAGTACTGGTCAGGATCATTTGCTGAGACAGCCCCAGACAGGGAACAAGACCAATGAGGTGTCTCGGCGGCACCCCTGGCATGCAAGGAAACTTCAACCTCCATCTGATGCTGGAAACTATCAGACATGGCCCCACGCCATCACTTGCTATAGAATCTCCAGCTGCTTGCTGAGACTGGGTTCAACTCTATGAATTTCAGTAACCTTTCAACCAATGACTTTAAAAGACATCATCCGTAACTGATCCCGGTCCTAAGTGGTAAGTCACTACAGAGCCCCATCCCATCCCATTTTCTCTGACCTACTGTTTCTATTTGACTGAGGGTATGCGACTTGTAGAGAGATTTCAGTGAAGTGTAATGCATTGGAGTGGACTCAGACAAGCTCACCAGGGTGGAGGTCTTCCATGGGCAAGATCTACCCTCTGTGTCTTGAATAAACAAAAGACACCATATGAGCACATATGCCTTCCAGGTGCCATTTCTTTTTTTTCTTTTTTTTTTTTTTTTTTTTTTTGTGGTACTGGGGATGGAACCCAAGGGCATTCTACCTCCACGCTACACCCCCAGTCCTATTTTTTTCTCTTTATCTTGAAACAGGGTCTCACTAAGTTGCAGAGGGCCTCACTAAGTAGCTGAGGCTGGCCGCAAACTCGGATCCTCCAGTCTCAGCCTCCCAAGTACTGGGATGACAATTGTGCACCACCACACCCGACTCCAGATGCCATTTCTTCACAGAGATACAGTGAATGATGCCGTTAGTTTTGCCAGCTTCTCCCACTTCCTTGAGTTGCGGCAGAGTCCAGAAGATGCAGATCAAGCCTTGAGTCCCAGTAGTCCCAGGAAAGGAGGCCAAGGAAGAAGCTGGAAGACACATCAGTGGCCTCCACACCCAGGAAGATCCCCAAGTGAGTGGCAATGCCTGAGGTCCTAAGTGCCGTGCTAGTTACATCATTTATTTAAGCAAGCATTTCCTGGACTTGTCTGATCATGAAAGTCATTCAGGACCCCAGGCCCTGCTTGAGAGACTGTGATTCAGTCTTTGAGCATCACACAGCATCTTGAGATGACATCAAGTTTTGGAAACCTAATCCCTGCCCATGTATCTGGAGGGACCTCTGTCATGCTGAAGGGAGGCACTTAGACCTTGCTGCTGTGGCCTCAGGGTTTCAGTTGCCACTGTGATGGAGTTAAGAGGTGGGGACTTGAAGAGGGGCTTGGGCCAGGAGGGCTCTGTCCTCCTGACTGATGAATGTTGTCATCGTGGAAGTGGGTTTGTTATGAAGGGGTAGGTTTGACCTCTCCCCCCACTCCCCTTCTCTCCCTCTTGTTTTCTACCATGTGATGATGAAGCAAGAAATTGCTCATCAGATACTGCTATGGTGGACTCTGATCTCCCACCTCTACTTCAGCGAAGAAATGTGTTTCTGTTCATGGCAGGCTGCCCAGTCTGTGGTATTCCGTCATCACAGCACAGAATGCACTGAGACTCGTGCTGAGGACTATCTCCACCTGGCATTGCGATGGACACTGAGTAGGTACAAAACACAATGGAGAACACAGCAGAATCAGACCTCTTCATACTGCTGTTGTTTGGAGGAGGCTCTGCATGGCCCTGTGTGGCCTCCCAGACATCCCAGAGAGGCAGTGGGGATGCAGCAATGGACGTATGGCCAGGATGGGAAAGGAAGCCAAGGCCGGGGCACACCTGTAATTCCAGTACTTGTGAGGTACAGACACAGGTTCAAGGCCAACTTCAGCAACTTAGTGAGACCCTGTTTCAAAATAAAAAGTAAAAAGGGCTGGGGTGTAGGTCAGAGATAGAATGCCTTTGGGTTCAATCCCTAGCACACACACAAAAAAAGGAAAAAGAAGGAGAGAGGGAGGGAGGGAAGGAGGAAAGGAAGGAAGGAAGGAAGGAAGGAAGGAAGGAAGGAAGGAAGGAAGGAAGGAAGGAAGGGGGAGGGGAAAAAGGGAGGGAGGTAGGAGGTAGGGATGGAAGTCAAGAAAAAGCACGGGGAGCACCAGGAAGGGGCTTTGGGACCCCACAAGGCTGCAGGATCCTCTGCTACCCACAGCAGCAACATCCGTCTTTCCTTCCCTTCCCAGAGACTGTTCTCCTCTAAAGGAAGGACAGCTTGATGTGATCAATGGAATCAAAGTCCATTGTCTGGTCATGAATAGTAAACTTTGGTTCATCTAAAATATTCATCACACTCTTCTGTCCTCAGCTCTCCACTAGAGATTGGGAAACACAAGGAGTAAAATAGCCATCATGCCTAGCCCCACAGAGCCTCTATCTAGCAAGAGAGACATCCATTGGACAAGTATCACGCACTCGTCCTATGTAACTCATCCTATGACGTGTAATAAGAGCAGAGAAGGGGAAGCAGGCGCTGCTAGGAGACAATGGGCCAGGAAGGCCTGATTCAGGAGGCTTCATAACTCCAGCTTGAGCCTGAGAGGTGGGGGAGAGAGGCAGAGAGTAGGAACAGGTAGAGTTATTGGGGCAGGAAGACCCTACTGGAAAATCTTTATTTGATATTCATTATTCATTGCACACCAATACTAAATGTCTGTGTGCAGGGACTGGTAAGAGCTGTTTTGCAATTCTCTTCCATATGCCACCCAAGCCTCAAAACCCCTGTTAATCCAGTGTCCTGGCTTTGCAGAGCTAAGGGCCCCACTCCAATTATGCCTGAGCCTCGGGCTCTCTTGTCACACTTCTGCCAGATATTATAGTGAAGCCTTTTCCATTGTCCAAAATTTAGAAAACACAAATAAACTGGGGAAAAATTTAAATATCCCTTAAAAATAATAGTCATGGACCATCATTGGTCTGTGCCAAGTCCTGCTGGAGGGTTTTCCATGCATTATCTCACTTAATGCTCACACCAGCTCCAGGGGCACAGGGGCCAAGGAACTTGCCCCGGGCCACACAGCTGGGAAGTGACCAGGCCAGTGTGGACCAGGTGTGGTTCTACCCTCTGTATGTTTATAAGCCTTCCCTGTGCGGGGTGTGCACGCACATATTTAACAAAAATAGAACATTGAATATGTGCTCAACGTTCTTCATTCAGCCTTCCCTGTGTGGAGGGTGTGCACGCACATATTTAACAAAAATTGGATAATGCATAAGTGCTCTTTGAGGTAAAATTTACATAACATAAAGTTAATCTTTTTTTTTTTTTTCAGTACCAAGGATTGAACCCAGGGGCATTCTACCTTGGAGCTACACCCCCAGCCTTGTTTTTTTGTTATTTTTTATTTTGAAACAAGGTCTTACTAAGTTGCTGAGGCTGGTCACAAACCTGTGATCCTCCTGTTTCAGCCTCCCAAGTATTTGGATTACAGGCATGTATGTGCCACCACGCCTGGCGAAACTTAATCATTTTAGAGTGAAAAATCCCGTGGCATCTAGTACATTCACTGTATTGTACAATCACCAGCTCTGTCCAGTTCCAAAACATTCTCACCATTCTCAAGTAAAATCCTTCAACTATTAAGCAGTTTCTTAACATCCCCTCTCTCTAATCTCTGCTAACTGCAATCTGTCCTCTATCTCCATGGATCTATCGATTTCAGGTATTCAATACAAGTGGAATCACTACTAAAATGTGACCTTTTATGTGTGTCTGCCTTCTCCTCAAATAATGTTTTGTAGGTTCATTTATATTGTACCATGGATTCATACTTTATCATATCTCGTGGCTTTACAATACACCATTTTACGGATATAATGATGACTATTTGCCCATCTATTGATGGGTACTTGGGCTGCTTCTATGTTTTGGCTATTTGCCATGTACATTTGGCGACAAACATTTGCTTGTTGACTCCTTGTTTCCAATTCTTTTGAATGTACACCTAGAGGTAGAGTTGCGAGGTCATATGGTAACTGCATGTGTGCCCTTTTAAGGAACTGCCCCACTGATCTCTACAGAGGCTCAATTGCTTTGTATTCCCATCATCAGTGTACATGTGTTCCAATTTCTCCACATCCTCACCAACACTTGCTGTTTTCCTTTAAAAAAATATTTTGTTAAAATTTTTTGTTAAAAAATATTACAACTATGCTAAAGAATGTGAAGTGGTATGTCACTGTGGTTTTGACTTGCGTTTCCCTGGTGACTGATGAGGTTGAATGTGTTTTCATGTGCTTGTTTAGCCATTTGTCTATCTCCTTTAGAAAAATATCTCTATTTGGTGCCGAGCGTGGTGGTGCACGCTTGTAATCCCAGTACTTGGGAGGCTGAGATAGGAGGACTGCAGGTTCAAGGACAGCTTCAGCAATTTAGTGAGGGTCTCAGCAACCTAGTGAGACCCTGTTTCAAAATAAAGAATGAAACAGGCTGGGGGTGTAGCTCAGAGGGAGAATGCCCCTGGGTTCAATCCTCAGCACCACAAACCAAAAAGAAAAATAACTATCTGAGAATTTGCCCATTTTTTGAATTGGGCTTTTTGTCTTCTTGCTGCTGATTTCTAAGAGTTCTTTACATATTCTGGACACTACACCCTCCTCGGATCTAGGAAACACGAATCTTTCCTTCCACTGTGTGTATTTCTTTTCCCCTTATTCATAATGTCTTTGGATGTACAGTTTTTAATTTTGGTGAGTTCTACTTTATTTTGGTTGTTGCTATTGCTCATGCTTTCCATATTGTATCTGAGGAAACTTTGCCAAATCCATGGTTTTGAAGACTTATCCCTATATCTTCTTCTTAGGGTTTTATACTTTCAGCTCTTGTATTAAGGTTGCTCATCCATTTTGAATTACTTTTGCATATAACATGAGGTTGGGATCCTATTTTGTTCTTCTGAATGTGGATGTCCACTGGGCCCAGCACCATTCATTGGGAAGATTTCTTTTCCCATCAAAGGGTCTTGGCACCCTTTTTGAAAATCAATTAAATACAAATGCATGAATTTGTTTGTGTATTCTCAATTCTATTCTTCTGGCCCATATATCTATATGTATGCCAGTGCCACAGTTTCGATGACTGCATCTGCATATAGTTTTTTTTTTTTTTAAACTTTTTGGTTTCACAAAATAAATGGAATAACTTCAGTGAGACTTACTCTTACAATAAATCAGGCTTTTATGTTCAGGTTGTCCATATTTGTTTATTATCAAGATCTCCACCATCAACCCAGTTGTAACATAATAAATGAGCTGACCATAATCATTCCTCAGGATAGTTCTAGAAGCCAACCCACCAGGGCCAGGGCTCTGCAAAATGCCTAGACTTGTGTGGCCATTGCCAAGTTCCTTTCCATAAGAGTTCTGCTAATTATCCTCTCTCCAGCCTGGAAAGACTGCTCAGTCCTGAATTCTTTCTCTTTTTACCCCGCTCAGGGCCTGAGGATAATCATCTCTTTTCTTCTGTCATCGCCTTTGTTGAATGCCAACTCCCCTTTGTTTCACTGTTTTCAAATTAACCACCAATTAGCAAATGTAGTCCTCCTTTTTCCCTTCTTTAGCCCAAAGGCTTAAAAAGCCAGATTCCTTTAAAAAGTCAGAATCCCATGTTCCCAATGCCATCTCTATCAAGGACTGTGCTGCACAATATGGGCCTCTGGGCTGCTGGCTCGAGTGGGTACCACAGAGATGATGGAATGGCATCCACACCCAGTAGAGGGGTATGGCCTCTCAGTAATTACCTTCAGAATAGACATTGTGCCATGGTAGAGAGTGGTGGAAACCATCCAGCTTCCTGAAAGTGTTAGACTCCAAACCAAATTGGGTTGATGAGCAAAGACCTCTCAAGCCCACTGGGTAGGAACAACACTGCAGAGAGAAAGAGGCTGCCTTTGACGTGGGAGACAGCCTCTCCTCTCTGAACCCCTGGAAAGAATCAGCTCTGGAAGTCCCGCCCCTGTAGCTGACACATCCTCAAAGCCACTTGGGCTGTGAAGTCTCACTCAAATGGGCACGGCTGTCTTTGCCAAAGAGCTCAGGGTGGTGTGTAAAACAATAAAATCTTTCTGCTTTAAATGCGTCTGATTCTGAGATGTGTGTTATAGCCCAGCAGCTACCAACAGAGTTCCCACACCCAGGTCTTTTCACGAATAAGAACACTTTAAAATACTTCTCTATTTTTTTTTTTTTAGCATTAAAGTATAGAAGTGTAAAAAGTACTAGGAAATAAGTCACATCGCTAAGTCATGGACAAATCTAATGAAGAAACCAGCCAAAGCTGGGCAGGATGGCGCACGCTTGTAATCCCAGTACTTGGGAGGCTGAGACTGGAGGATCCAGGTTCACGGTCAGCCTTAGCTACTTAGTGAGGCCCTCTGCAACTTAGTGAGACCCTGTTTCAAAATAAAGAATAAAAAATAGGACTAGGGGTGTAGCTCAGAAGTAGAATGCCCCTGAGTTCAATCCCCAGTACCGAAAAAAACTGAGCTGGGAGACTGGAACTCTGGTGCACCCGAGGGTTACTACCCACTCTGTGCTGATGTCACACTCACCACCTCACCACCACCAATTCCCAGTTGCTGAGCCAGCACTTGTCCACAGTTGCCTTGGGGAGGCATGGCTGCCTTTCTGAGTGGACCTAAAGGCTGCCCTCACCTTTTCTCTCCTGGTCCCTCTCTCCTCTCAAGACTCTTCCAAAATGGAGTAGATGACAATGAGAGAAAGGAGGCTAATAGAAGGCTGGGGCATCCTGGGATATTCTCTTGGATGACGGTCCCACTGGGCATGGAGGTAAGCCTACGGCCTTCTATTTAGAAGGAATGGATTTCCATCGTGTAGAACCAGGCAGACACTTCTTCTTGGGAGGCAGCGTTTCTAGTCAGGCTGTTAGATCAGCATCAGTGGCAGTTCGGAGGGAAGGGCATCTGCAGTTTGCGTACACTTCCATGCTTGTTGAAGAATATCTCACTGAACACATGAGAAATTGGACATGAATAAACATGTAAAAGGTTCTAGGGCTGAATAGAATAAAGAAAACATGAGGGTGATAGGAGGGGTGATCGATGAACAAGCAAGCAAGGCAAGCAGAAAGAAACAGGCACAGCTTTTCATTTGCCCTTTAACTTCACTACACGTTTAAAAGTTATCTCATACCCTCCTAACTGCATCTCGGTTAGCATCAGCCTTCCCCTTCTGGTGAAGCAGTGAGAAGCAGCACAGGATCTGAGCGAGGTTTCAAGCTCATCTGTGGTAGAAAATGGACTTGACCAGGTCACTCTACTCCTGTCCCTCATTGGCTAATGGGAAAAAAATCAAAAGCTCAAAGAAAAACTCGTGGAGGAGCCCATGTATAAAGCAGAGCAAAAGAGAGCAGAAACATGCCTTGGAGGACAAACAATGTTCACACATCACAGAAGGAAACCAACTAGAAAGAAACTCTTTGAAAAGAGGATGGGAGAACAGAGCTTGTTTTCCGAAGCCAACAGCACAGCCTGACCTGGCCTCTGCTGAAGAGGGTCGGAGCTTGTGTGAGCTGTTGAAAGCACAGAGGCCAAAGGTCAGGAGAACAGGAAACACAACAGGTAAAGAGAGAAACTTCCAAGCTGGGCAGCAGAGGAGGAGACAGCATTGCAGAGGGAACTGTACAGAGACCTGCCTATCCCCCAACAGACCAAGCATGAAAAATCCCTCAGAGGTCTACTCTCAGCTCAGAGACCTTCCTCGATCAAAATAGAGTTCAAGTTACAAGATTCTACTCATCCACCATTTTGCCCCCTGCCGAGAATGTTGTGAGAAAGAGACATGGTGATCAGTTTTGCTTGGAGAAATTCTTGAACAAAACAGCTTTTAGTAGCCATTAGTCTCTGTGACCTTGTTCACTATTCTCTTCAAAGAGGGCAAAAATCAGAAACAGATTTCAAATGAGAGCTCTTCTTTTTTTTTAATTTTTATTTTTATTCATACATTGTAAGCATACATCTTTGTTAGGTGCAAATTGATAACGATGCATGTGCTCACAATTCTCATTTGACCCCTTCCCCCAATTCCTACCCCGCTCCCTCGCCCTCCCTGCCTCTCAAGTTCAGTTTAGTGAGTGACCTTGATATACATTAGTACCCCCCCCGCCCCCGTTCAACCCCCTCGGCTAAATCAACTTCTTTGCTTTCAAGGGTCTCTCCTTTTTCATCTGGAGAGCTCTTCTAATGAGCAGTGGTGGATAGGAAACTTGGGAGGAACTGCCCTCAGCCTATAATTGGTCACTCAGTCCTCTGATAAAACAGCACCAAACCTAAACAAACACATATCGTATCTGGTATGGCTTCCTTCTCCAGATAACTCTCTCAGGCTGGCCATTTCTTTGTGATTTATCTGCTCCTTGTTCCCATCAAGTGCAGAGCACAGAGGTCTGAAGAGTAATGAGCCGATCTTATTGTGTCTGACCCACTCCTTCTCAGGCGGGAGGATTTTGCCTCTCTGGCGGGTATTTGGCAATGTCTTGGAGATTCTTGATCATCGTGGCTGGCGGGAGCCAGAGCAGTGCTAACAGTGTCTAGCGTGTGAGGCAGGGGTGCTGCTGACACCCCGTGATGCAGGGAGAGCCCAGGGCAGCCACGCAGGCCAAAGTGTCAACTGAGCAAAGGCTGAGAAGCCATGATTCACCAAATGACAGTTAGAGTTAAGTATAAAATGCCCCTAAAGAGCTCCTTTATTAATGTCTGAAGCTGATGCAGTGGAGTAATGCAGGCTGTGGGCTGTGATCCCAGAAGTGGATTAACCGTTGTAATGGATTTACCTGGGTGCTACCAGGTATGCTGGCAGGAAGTGGTCCGAGGAGATGGTCCCTAGGGGTGCGGCCTTGAAGATTATATGTATGGTTCCTCCTCCCCCGGCTCGCCCTCTTGCTTTCAGCCTCCATGATGAGAGGAGCACAGTCCATGTGCTTTCCCTCCATCTTCTGCTGCTGGACCCTAAGATCCGAAGTTCCCAGCCTCACAGGGACTGAGTCTGAAACCATGAGAAAACCTTCTTTCCTCTGAGTTACATCGTTGATCTTTAGGTTATAGCTGCAAGGATGCTGACGGATACAGTTAAGGAGAATGAGTTAGCCTTGCATGGTGGCACACACTTGTAATCTCAGTACTTGGGAGGCTGAGACCGGAGGATCCAGGTTTGCAGCCAGCCTCAGCTACCTAGTGAGGCACTCTGCAACTTAGTGAGACCCTGTTTCAAAATAAAGAATAAAAAATAGGGCTGGAGGTGTAACTTGGAGGTAGAATGCCCCTGGGTTCAATCCCCAGTACCACACACACACAAAAAAAGAATGAGTTGTGTTTTTTTTTTTTTTTTCTTTTGTGGTACTGGGGATTGAACTCAGGGGCATTCTACCTCTGAGCTACACCCCCAGCCCTATTTTTTATTCTTTATTTTGAAACCGAGTCTCACTAAGTTGCGGAGTACCTTACTAGGTAGCTGAGGCTGGCCTCGAACCCGGATCCTCTGGTCTCAGCCTCCTGAATGCTGGGATTACAAGCGTGTGCCACCACTCCCGGCTAAGAATGAGTTGTATTTTTAAAGTTGTGACAAAAGTAACAAAAAAGAGTATTTAAAATAGGTATATTCCAATGAACAGAAGTTAAAAACAGCCCAGATGTTCATCAACCAATGAATGGATAAACATAATGAGATCTATCCATGTAATCGACTATGATTTTGCTATAGAAAAAGGAATATACCACAACATAGATGAACCCTGAACATATTGTACGTGAAAGAAGTCAGAAACTAAGGTCTTGTATTACACAAGTTCACTCATATAAAATGTTCAGAATAAGCCAATCGACAGAGCAGAAAGGTTAACATTTGCCAGGGCTGGATGGGCAGAGGCTGGAGAATGACTATTTAATAGCACTGGGCTTCATTTTGGGGTGATGGAAATGTTCTAGAACCAAATAGCATTTGCATAGGACTACAAATGTAGTAAAATCCACTAAATTGCATTCTTTAAAGTTATTAGAAGAGTGAAGTTTGTATTATATTAATTTTTCTGCAATTAAAAAATGTTTGGAACCCAGCATGGTGGCACACTCTTGTAATCCCAGTACTTAAGAGGCTAAGACAGGAGGATCGCAGGTTCACAGCTAGCCTCAGGTACTTAGTAAGACCCTCCGCAACTTAGTGAGACCCTGTTTCAAAATAAAGACTGAAAATAGAGCTGAGGATGTAGCTCAGAGGTAGAATGCTCCTAGGTTCAATCCTTAGTATCACAAAAAAAAAAAAAAAAAAAAAAAAAAAAAGTTTGGGGAAGTTTCACTGGGGAAAGCCAGCATGGAATGAGTTGAATAGAAGGGAATGGAAGTTGCCTACTATTTAAGCTCTACCAGGAAAAGCAAGGCAAACAAGAAGCAAAAATGTCAGGACAGAGGGGCTCTCAGGTGGTGAGGTAAGCAGCCCACTCACTCCCCTAGAGCCAGGTCACACAGCTGTGAAACGGGATAAAGCCACGCCTTGGGCGACCACAAGTCCGTCCCTGGTCACCGGCCAGGCATATCGCCCCCATTTCCACTTCTCATCTCTTCCTGTAGCTCTGTTCCCTTATGACTGAGACCTACTCAATGGCTCCTAGCATCTTCCTCCATGAGCATTACCCACCACTGGCATCGATGCGCTCCCGGACCTGGAGTAGAACCTGGTCTCTCTGTGGTCCTCAGGTGGAGGCGGAGCATGATGAGGCATTGCTGTGGGCACCACGACCCTTAGCAAGTGACCAGCACGTGAGCCAAGGGACCAGCAGTTGAGTCACCTGAACCACAGTGTGTCAGGCCAAGCGGGGCCAGGTCGAGCTGAGAGCCCAGAAGCCTTGCGTGAGCAGAAGACGAGGAGGAAAAGGAGGTGGTTTTAAACAAGAGAGAGGTAGGAATGGGCTGGGGGTGTTCCAAATAGGAGATGAGGGAACCTAGAGACCAGCTTTGTGGGTTCACAAACCCCACCCGGAGCTGCTGCTCCTCTGCATGGCCAGTCCTCCGTCACCCTGTGCTAAGAACCCACCTTTGCCTCCACACCAGTACCCTCTTCTCTTCGGATGTTACTAGGAAAGACAGATTCCAGCCCTCCACAGTGCGCCAGCTACTTGTCAACTGCACAATCGACATCACAGAGCGAGGAAGTCTATAGAAACGCAGAACGCACTGGACCAAGTTGTTCTCTGCAAAGGAAGACAGGCGTGTCTTGGCAGTCGACTTTGAAGACAGCTTCTCACACTCTTGGTGATGCCTTGATTGAACCTGGAGGTGTTCTTGGCGTTGGGAAGACTGTTATTTTCTTCTTTGGTTTGAAGCAGAATATAAAAATCGCCATGGCCAGCTAGAAGCTATCTGGCCATAGGGAAAAATCAATTTCCATCTTAAGATGGTTTTAGCTGCTTAAATAAGTTTGACTTCAAATGTTCAAACACAACAGGAGCTTAAAAAGAAAAACAAACCAACTAACACATAAAGATTCAAACAGCATAAACCACTCCCTGGGTTTCTCTAGAATGCCCCCCCCACACACACACACACAGGCCCGCGCGCACGCAGAAGTCACAAAGGGGTGGATGGGTGACAAGTCACATAAGCAGAGTCTGCATGGTTAATAATGCCTGACCCCCCTGCACCGCAGAGAACACAGCAAGGGGCCTTTGCATTGCACACAGCCTCCTGCTGTTTATACCAAGGTAAAAATCCCTCTCCAGCTGTTATTTCCTCTTTAGGAACCCAAACTTTTTTTTTTTGCATTCTACCTCTGAGCTATACCCCCAGCCCTATTTTTATTCTTTATTTTGAAACAGAGTCTCACTAAGTTGCAGAGGGCCTCACTAAGTAGCTGAGGCTGGCCGCTCAAACCTGGATCCTCCGGTCTCAGCCTCCCAAATGCTGAGATTGTAAGCAGGCGCCACCACACCTGGCCACCCAAACATCTTTAAAGACCAGGAACAAACATTTGGATTCATAAGTAAAGGAGAGAGTGGTCAGAGGAGCTCCATGAGGACTTAGACTGGAAAGCCCAAGTACCCCTCAGCAGGTCCCTCGAGAGGGAGGGTAATCACCTCCCACTAGCACTCTGAGGCAGATGGATGGGTGCATGGGCAGCAGGTGGAGAGGGCTGGAGGAGGCCAGCGAGATGCGGGAAGGGAAAAAGGGATCCATTTGTAGCCTAGGGTTGCTTGACTGCTCTAGGAACTGCGGAGAGAATCCTCCTTTGAGAACTCTGGGGTGCTGGGCAGGGTCATGGCAAGACTTCTTTATATGTTTGGAAAACACACTCACTGCACGCATGCACACGTCTCTACACACCTATGAGCACATGTAGAGACAGGCATGTAACAAGCAGGGTGCCCCTGCATGGGTTTGCCAGGGCTGTCATAGCAAATCAACACAGATGCTACGGCTTAAACAACGGCTTCACAATCTCTCAGTTGTGGGGGCAGGAAGTGCAAGATCTGGGTGCAGCCAGCTGGGTCCTCCTGAGGGCTGGAAGCCAGAGTCCAGCCCCTGTGGTTGCTGGCAATCTCCAGCGCTCCCTGGCAAGTGAAGCAAGTGAAGCACCCCCTGACCCGGGAGCTCCTGTCCCCAAGGCGTTCTCCCCACGGGCGTGCACCTGGGTCCAAATTTCCTGTTTGCGAAGACATCAGTCATATTGGATTCAGGCTACGCTGCTCCCGTGTGACCTCAGCTTTTCTAAACACATCTGCAATAACCCTCTTCCCAAACAAGGTCATATGCTGAGGGTCTGGGGGTTACGACTCAACGGGTGACTTTTGAGGTACACGGGTTCAATCCATGACACCACCGCACTGCACAAACATATGTAAGACATACGCATACCCGGACACAACCCCTCCAGCCGGCATTTTTCTGTCTAGACCCCAACCCTGATGGACACAAGCCCCAGACCTAATTCTGTGCATTGGCCTCACCAAGTGGGCGTCAGCACCACATTATTTACTATCCTCTTCCTGGTACTACTCCTAAATACAAACCTCCTGACAGTCCCCTGAACCACGGACCACCCCCATTTGACATGGAAGCCTTTGGAAGGTGAACGGTTCCCCATGATTTACAATGTGCTTTTCACGTCTCTCCATCGAGAGGCTTGTGATCAGGAAAGATTTAGCACGGTCCCTCCCGCAGCTGAAAGCAAGCCCAGGCCTCCCAGCAGAGGGCCGGCTGCAGAGCCAGTCAGACATGCTGTCTGCAAGGGAGGGGGGTTGCAGTGTGCACGCTCTCTGCGCTCTCTGCCATGCTGAGCTCCTGGTGGGGTGACTGCCCAGTGTGCACAGGGGCCGCCCTCCCTTCCGAGCCTCCTTTTGTCACCGAGGACAATGAAGGCACGTGAGCCCAGAGCCCAGGGTGACTGTGACCCATCCTGCCTTACTCTAGAGGGTTCACCTCAGACGTAGGTTAGGGAAGTGGGAGTTTGATCAAACATGGAGTCGGACGCTTGCTGGTTTTCTCACAACCAAGAGTGAACTTCTTTCTTCTGTTTGTGTCTTTCTCCACTGACTCCAAACGCCAACAAGAGCTGAATAAAAGTAAATGTTTTTTATTACAGTGTTGAAAAGACACTGAAGGGGATGGCTGGAACATATTTCCTGGTTGGGAAGCCTGATGGGGGACCCTCTGCCTTCCCCTCCCAGCCTTAAAGTGTACTTTTTTTCAGAGGAGATATCGGGGCACAGTGGCCCATGCCTGTAATCCCAGTACTTGGGAGCTGTGAAATCACAGGATCGAGGCCAGCTTCAGAAACTTAGCAAGACTTTGTTTCAAAAAAAAAAAATAAGGCTGGTAGTATAGCCCAGAGGCAAAGGGCCCCGGGTTCAATTCTTAGCAATACAAAAAAAAAAAAAAAAAAAAAAAGGGAGGGGGTGTGTGTGTGGTGTCCCACACCTGTAATCCCAGTACAGGAGAATGACAGATTCAAGGACAGCCTCTGCAACTTAGCATGACCCTCAACAACTTAGTGAAACTGTTTCAAAATAAAAATTTAAAAGTAGGTTGAGGGTGTAGCTTAGAAGTAGAATGCCTCTGGGTTCGAGCCCCAGTACCAAAAAATAAAAAAATAAAAAAAGAGGAGCTGCAGTCCAGAGCACAACACTGTCAGTCTGTGCACGCCAACACTCCTCATACATGGGGACAACTGCCTCTCTGTGCCTCACTTGTCTCTTCTGGAAACCGAGGGGGTTCTCTGCACCTGACACTTTAGCAAAACAACGTAGTGCAAAGCCCAGAAGCACAGGTGCTGGCGACAGCCCAGCCTGAGTGCCCTCCTGGGCTCACGCACGGGCTTCCTCTGTAATCTTGGGTAATCGAGTTCATTTCCTCAAGCCGGTTTCCTAATCTATAAAGTGGGCATAGAAACATGAAATTGCCAAACACTGTGAGGAGACGTAATGGAGAGCTATAAAGGAAAGTGCTTAATGGCAGACCCGGCAAACGGTAACGGTCCTAAAAATGACAGCCATAAAAGTGAACCAGAAGTTTTCGAATCATTTTCTGCCATGTGTACTGTAATGAGGAAGACTGCATGAGTGCTGGTGATTCCTGAACAAGGAGAAGCACCTTCCAGGAAGAAGAGGGTGATGGTAACGGCCAGGATGCAGGGGATCTAGAGCAGGTGGGGATGTGGGAGGAGCTGCAGGGGATCTCCACACCCATCCTAGGCGGTTAACAACAGAGACTAGCGAAGGTGGAGGCAGGTCCAGTGACCATGAGTGTTCCACAGCAAAAGGATTCGGTACCAACACGAGAGAGCTGCGTCTGTCAGCATGACCGTAGCCATGGAGAAAGAGGCAAGGTCCAAGGACCTAAGCTGCATGGCTGCCTTCAGTTACCTTCCCAGGTGCTATGTGCAGCATACTTTTGAAATAGATTCATGTAATCGATGGTTAAGACATTGCTATGCAGATGAGTTCCACCCCCACTCATGTCAATCAAACTCTTCCCCAGTGAGCAACAAGGTTATCTAAGAAACCATTGATTAGATGTTGTTAAAGGTATCAAAAGACTAATACAGCAATAAAAACCATGGGGTCAAAGTCTGAGGAAAAATTAAAATATAGCCAGGTGAATCTGGCAATTTGGTGCATTTTAGTCCTGAAATTCTCTCCCCATTCTGAAACGAGCTGTAGAATAGGATAAGACAAGCAGAACCTCCAGCAGAGCCACAGAGACTTGACCTCAGGGCACCACAGGTGTGGAGGGGCTCCACACACCAGGCACTGGGTTCAGACATCAAAGGGCTACACCTAGGAACAAGAATAACCAGAAATTGTTGACCCTCCAAGAGAAATAGCATCCATGCTGCAAACCAGGACTGCCTAGCCTGGTTTCCTCCAGAAGCTGGCTGAAACCTTCGGTGCTGGGAGACAGCATGGTCCACAGCCTCACATCGTCTCTGCCACTTTTCAACACAACACCTGTATCTAGTCTAAAATCGTTACAGAGTTTCAAAAACAGGCAAAACTGATCTAGGATGTTAGAAGTTACAAGGTGCTCAATAGCGATGGAGAGGCAGAAGCAGCACCTTCAGGAGACTGGTCACATTCTCTAACCTACTCTAGGTGTTGGTACTCAGAGTATTCAACTAATAGCAATACATTGGCTGGTTTTTTGATTTGTACCTTTAAGTACATGTGTTATATTTTACCAAGAAATATTTTTTACCATGACTTTGAGGTTTTATAGAGAGGGGAATGGGAGCAAGGGTCAAGGATCTGCACCTTAGAAGCTTTGTACAACTGTCAGAGCAGGTAATCTTGGTCAGGTGTGGTTCTGGTCCATCATCATCTCAGGATTGGTTAGATAGGACCTTGTCAGGCATAAGAAAGTTGCTCTTGTGAGGGGAAGAGGTAGCTTTGACTTATCATGAGCTGTTTATCCATCAAACTTGTCATTTCTGGAATGAGCTGTTGTTTCTGGAATCTATGGTGATTCAGCAAAGGAGAGGGATAGAAAATGGAGACAGATGTCATGTCTTGAATCCTGCTTCTAGCCATTCATCGAATATTTGAAGGCAAAGACAAAGAGTCTAAGTCCGTATCACGCACGAGTTCAGGAAACAGTGAAATTGTGGTCCACACTGGCACTCCTGCATCCCTCCCATCATCTTCAGCATCTCTTCAGAGCCCATCTTACTTTGAAAGGCACAAGGCACTGTGGTACTTCTGATGAAGGCTGTGGCATTAAGCTCTTTTTATCCACTCTCACCTGCCCCTGAGTATTTTTGTCTTTAGTCTCAACCTCTGCACTACACAGGGTCATCGGATAGGGGTGACATCATGATTCAACACCACACAGGTAAGGGTAGGTCCGTGGGAGGGAAGGCTCCTCTAAGAGACCTTTTTGGTTTTTTCCAAAAGAACAATCCCTAAAAAGAAGAGGAAAAATCCACTAGGGAGGTTTTCCAAGTCTGTCAAATCAGTCTAATAATAGAAACTACATCCTGGGGCTTGGAGCTTAAATTAGAGCGAGGAACCTGGAGGAGTAAGCTCTCTAAGTGTCAGCCATGATCACCACCATATGTCCATCAGCATCTCCATCATCACCTTTGCCAGCATCCTCTGTACCACCTCACTGTTGTTTTCAGTATCATCGCCATTATCATCTCCATCACTGTGTTATCATTATCACCACCACCATCAACAGCATCAGGCACATCGCCACCTCCGCCATCAGCATCACTGTGGAATTGGTAGATTGTTGCTTCTTATTTGTTATTGTTCTGCCCTTCATCCCTGGATAGTACACTTGAGATATTAGGAGCTCAATGCGGCTAACCATGCCCATCACAGAGAAACCAGCAACATGGCTTCTTCTCCCTCTTGACTGTAGGAAGATGGCAGGGATGCATGTCATCAGCCAACTGTGCACCGCATGAGCCAGATTCAGGTGCATGAGCTTGGTGGACACAGAGCAGGAGGGTTCCAGCCCCAGGAGGGGTCTGACCAAATGGCTGAGAATGAAGATGTTATGGAACCACTCCCCTGTGATCTTGAAGGTGAAACCGGCTTGAAGCCATGGGGAGTCTTTCTGAGACTCTTTTGCCTCAAGGCTCTGAATGAAGCTCATGTGATGCATGCCTGTTCTGCTTGTTGAGAGTGAGGAGTGAGATGAAGCCCAGGTAAGCTCTTTGGCAGCAGGAAAAGTTGCTGTTTTAATCAAAGCAAATAAAAAGACAATCTTTTTATTGAAAGGATGTATCCTTAAGGCCTTTTTACACACTGCAGATGTATGCACCTCAATCTTACATTCCTTTGAAAAGAGTACACCCTTGAAAAGCAATCCATATGTTCCCAATTTCACAATAAGATGCTTGAATAGTTCTGTCTTTCTGAGTCAGAGGAGAAAAGAAAGGCCATGCGTAAGCTGTGGTGACAGGGGAACAGCCCCCATGATGCAAGCAAGTCCCCGGAAGGCAAGGCTGGTGATACAGCATCCAAGGCCACCACGCTCTCAGGCTGACAAGAGGTGAGCTGATTATATGAAGCAAATGACTTTCTTGCAAGGACATGAGAAGTCCAGACAAGTATGAAATGCCAAGGCAAATGAATGAGTCTAAGAGCGAATACAGTGCGTCTGAGGAGATCAGAGCTGTGGATTTACCTTCTGTCTAAAAGGACTTCATACCCACATGCACAGGTGGATCACTGGCTACCTAGTGCATCCCACTCAACAACAATGGATCTTAGAGAGAAATGGATCATGATGCTTAAAAAACAACAAGAAACACACCAACCCCAGTGACTGTTCTCTCGGGAAGAAGCCTGAAAAGATAAATAGCCACAGAGAGACTTCATTCTAGGCTGAAGCAGACCAGAGCTAAAACATTTTTCATCGCAAACATAAGAGAGAGATTATGTGTTTGATGGTATTGCTAAAAAAAAAAAAACCAAAAACAAAAAAAACCTGTGTTCTAAACATATCCAGGTTTCATGGCTTTATAGTACATAGATAACATGTACAAAACACATTGTCACTGGATTTCTAACATGATTTCTACATCTAGTTATGCCAAAAATAATAACCATATTTCCAAATTACTGGTTGTTGAGAAATTTTTTTTTCAAAAGTATTTGTGTGAGTGCACATGTAACTTTTCCAACTGTTTATTTTAGTGTTCTCAAATGAATCTTACCACCCATTAATACCTTAAGGAAATCTTCATTGCAAAAGGGATAAAGGAGATGGCAAGATTCGCAGAGAAGATTCTGTCCAGACTCAGGTCTAGATCACCACGTGTAGTGATGAACACCTGAAGCCTTGGGAATCAGACACCATGCCCAACACCTCCAGCACAGCCTCCACTTTATGATTTGCAGATTGGACCACTTGTGTCCCAGCTCTTGGGAAGACGCTTAGAGGAGGAAGTGAAGGTGGAGGGACAGGAGAGTCACCGGTACTTTCTAACTATGAGGACCTTTACAATCATTCTTGACTCATTCAACAAATGCTCCCTGGATACCCATCACATTCTGGGCTCAGGAACACTCTGGAAAGCCAGGCTTCAGCCAACCAGACAGAAAATCTACCCTGAGGGACTTTTGATTCTCAAAGGAGAAGAAGATAGCAAACAGTATAAATAATAGCACATGTCCTGTGTTAGATGGCAAAGATGACTGGGGGAAGTGAAGCAGAGAAGTATCTCTGAGATGAGGAGGGTCAGGGAAGGCTGAAGGGGGGATTGCCGCAGCCCAGGGAGGGTGATCTGAGCAGAGGGAGAGCTGAGCAAAGCTCTGAGGCCCAGTTGGAGCTGTAGGCTTGAAGACCAGCAGGGAGAAAAGCCTGGGTAGGGTCGTCAAGCCAGAAGAAGTCACAAAGGTGGAAGCCAGGAAAGGCACAGGGATGAATTCTGAAGGGCACTGGAGCCCAACATAAGAACTTTTGCTTTTCCTGAAAGTCAATCAAGGAGCACCCAAAGACAGCGGAGGCAGGGCAGGAGTTGAGGTAGGTTTAACAGCCCACCATGGCTGCTGGGCTGGAAAGAGCTGGGCATCAGGGGGCCTGCAGGGAGGCACAACTGCACAGACCCAGACGAGAGAGAATTTTCCCAGATCAGAGGAGAGAAGCTGGATCTGGGATACACAGTAAGAATACAGCTGTTGAGATTTGCTGAGGAACTGGGATGTGAGGATAGGAGAAAGCAGCAGTGAGCCCGTGGTTTTGAGCCCGGGAAGCAGAGGGGATATACCTGCCATTTGTTGTGATAATGAAAGCCAGGGACAAGTTACAAGGAGATGATCAGAAGGTATATTCTGGACATATTAACTTCCAGATGCCAAGACTCAAGTTTTAAATTGTAGATTCAAGTTGCTCCTTAGGAAGTTAGACATAAAATCTACAGCTTGGAATACTGGCCATGGCTAAAGATGTAATTTTGAAATCACCAGTAAACATGAGCTATTCACAGCTAAGAGCATCATATACAATCATAGAATGGAGGAAAGTAAACCGGAGACATGCCAAGGTCCAAATCAGGAAGTGAGGGCTACAGAGAGAGTGAAGGAAACTCCAGCAGGCAGGAGGAAAGCCAAGTATGTGTTCTAGAAGCAAGTTTTTTAGAAGATCAAGAAGGTGTTTCACAAAGGACCAGCTGAGAGCAGCTGCCAAG
Organism: Graphiurus murinus; assembly: GCA_004027655.1. Lineage (NCBI taxonomy): Eukaryota > Metazoa > Chordata > Mammalia > Rodentia > Gliridae > Graphiurus > Graphiurus murinus. Next base: position 84,967 of record PVLC010002171.1, on the reverse strand, counting down.
AGAAGAGGGGTTCTTACAATTGACCCCTGGGTGTGGCATTGGCCATCGCCTGTGACCTGGACCAGAAATCACAGCAGCAGCAGCAGCAGCAGCAGCAGCAGCAGAGACAAATACTTGATCTGAGTCATTCCAAGAGCAAAACTGGGACAGCTGCTGGAGGAAAAGGCAGAATAAAAGGAAGCCTGTTTTTGTTTTGTTTGTTTGTTTGTTTTTTAACAATGCCAGAAGTTATCACATACCCATTTAAGGAGGAAATGGCCCACTAGAATGTGGAAAATTGATCATGAAGGAGAGAAAAAAGAATCACACACTTGATGTCCTTGAGGTTCAGAAGGGAGGCCCTGAGTGACAGCAGAGGAAACAGTGGATGTGGGCTGGCTGGAGGTGGGTGAGGTGAGGTGAACCTACAGTAAGTCTTTGTTAGTCACTCTCATTTTGGCCATGAAGCTAAAGATGCAAAGAAAACAGCCGAAATGAAGACAAAAGAAAAGATGACACAGGCTTTGATTGAGAACGGTATATAATCGTGATCTGTGGGTGTGGTGTGATGGCCAGGAAGACTGCCAGGCCCACTCAAGATCCACAGCCATGGATTTCATGAGAGAAATGTCCATGAAATTGTGTACCTTTGTCCAACCTCACTCTGCCACACAGGGGAAGGGGTGGGATGGCCAGAGGACTGGAGCCTGCCACTCAAGTAAGATGTGGAAAGAGACGAGCAAGGGAGTCCAATATATTGGTAGTAGAGTTATTATTCCCTATATTGGTAGTAGAGTTATTATTCCCTTTAAAATGATAAAATGAGTTCAGTAACCTGCCTGAGGGCACTAAAAAATGGTCAGGCCAGACTTGTGATTTAAATCGAGATGATTCGAGAACAATTGATCTTTCTGCAGCCCTATTCTCTCTTTACTTGATAAACAATTATACTGTAAAATGGGCGTGGTGATGTGCACCCTGTAATCTCAATAGTTGGGAGGCTGAGACAGGAGCATCACAGGTTCAAGGTCAGCCTCAGTAACTTAGCAAGGTCCTATTTAAAATTTTACAAAATAGAATAGGGGTGGGGGTATAGTTCAATCCCCAGTACCATTGAAAAACAAAACAAAAAAAAAAAACTAAAGCTACACAGCCATCAAATCTTCTATCCTCTCTAGATTCTCTATGCTATTATATTCTTGTGCCAGTTTGAAGTTCTGTTTGGTTTTTTGAATTTAATAATAGTATGGCCCATACATAGAAAAACCAGAGTTCAGAAGTGAGTATCATGAAGTGATGATTGCCAATGAGCTCCTAAACCTGTGGACCAATGCCTTTCATTGGTTTTGGAAAATTCTCAGCCCCCATTTCCTTCAAGATTGCTACTAATCCATTCTCTGTTTTCTCACCTTTGGGGACACCAATTGTATGAGTGTTAGACCCTTCTTTTTGCCTGTATTTCTCTTTCATCTTAGCTGTATTTTCCATCATTTATTCTTTTTTTTTTTTTTTGCAGTACTGGGGGTTGAACTCAGGAGCATTCTACCTCTGAGCTATACCCCCAGCCCTATTTTTTATTCTTTATTTTGAAACCGAGTCTCACTAAGTTGCGGAGTGCCTCACTAGGTAGCTGAGGCTGGCCGCTAACCCCGAATCCTCCGGTCTCAGCCTCCCGAATGCTGGGATTACAAGCGTGCGCCACCATGCCCGGCTCATCATTTATTCTTCTGTGATTCACTCTGGATATTTTTTCACTCCTCCTCTAGTTCTTCAGTGAGATACCTCAACTTGACTGTGAGGCCTAGAATACATGAGCCACTGTTGTTTGTAAGCCTGTGCCTGATCATCTCAATGTCTGGATTCCCCTTGCTACTCTCTCTATTTTCTAGTTTTTCTCCTTGTTTTGGGTCCAGTCTTATTAGTTTGCACCTCTGTGATCTTAACTGCATTTAGGACATTAGGTATGAATCATTAGAGATCACCTGAGATGCTGGCTTGTGTCCTTCAGGGACGGTGAGAGTAGGTCCAGATCATCTTAATCTAGATAAGGATGACACTGCGTCACAGCTGGTCCTCGATCTGCATGGGCCTGACCTATTCCTGGTTGAATCTCACTTTTAGATGTTATCCTTCAAGATTCCCAACTCAGGACCTGAGGAACACCCAGGACCTGTCCCTCCTCCTGCTGTTGCATGGCTGATCTTGCCTGCCAGACCTGAGAGACTGCTGAGACTTCTGCTCAGCTCCCAGACTTTTAGCTACTGTGAATTTCCTGATGGAGAAGGTGATGTCTAATATTAGGGCTTCTTCATTGGCACCCCCTTTTTCCAGAACCCTACCATCGAGTCCACGCTGTCTCTGGACCACTGTGATAGCATTAAACAGGTGGACATTGGTTGTTTTCTTATTTGTTTTGTATTATCTAGTGTTTGGTTTTTCTTTAGTAGAAAAGTTGCTCTGTATTTCCATTGACAGTGTTAGAAGTCTCTCCTTCATGGCTTAGAGCAATTTCACAAAGATGTTTCTGCATGTTCTCCCAGCCCATCAGCATTTGCAAATACCTAGACAGACACCTGTGGAAGGACACCACCTGTGGATAACGCCCAACAAATGATGCCATACGCTGCATTGTTAGTAATTGTGTGGGGGGGTGTGGTATAAGAGATTGAACCCAGGAGCATTCTACATTACAGTTTATCTTGAAACAGTCTTGCTAAGTCACTATATGCTGGCCTTGAACCTATGATCATCCTGTTTCAGCCTCCCAAGTACTTTATTCCTCTTTCAGGTGAATTCCTTAATAGAACTTTTTTTTTTTTACTTTTTCCTCCTTTGTGTCAGGAAGGACCTGAAGAGTTAATTTTTATTAAACTAGCAAGTCTCTCTCAGGATTCATCTTCATAATATGTTCTTAGAAAATTTCCCGCTCTCATTAAAACGTGCCAGGTTAATTACAAGTTTTCAAGTAGTGGTTGGGGCAGGGTAAGTGGTTTCAAGATGTACAGCATAACCTCAAACCTAATGACATGTTTTCAGGGGGAAAAAAAAAGAACTTTAATTAAGCAAGCAAAATGATGGCTCAGAGAAGTATAATCAAGCAAGTGAGTCTTGCGGGGCCTTATTTATTATCCATTTCCTATGGAGACCTGGCATGCAGAAAGAGGGTCGGCGGGGAGTTTGGGTGGTAGTTTTGCTCTAAGACTCACCTGTGTGGAGCCCGTGACCCCAGGTCACGCTCTCTCTGTGGACTCCACCAGGCAGCCACAGGGACAGGGCTGGGGGTTAAGGAGGATAGAAGGAAAAGAGAGGGGGATTTTTGTGAAAAGAGCAACACTTGCCTCCCAAGAGACGAACAGAGAGGTGCTCATAGCTACGCGTGAACACAGTGGAGGGAAAGCCCGTGGGTTCTCTGCCCAGTTATGGCTCGGATGTGGGGTGTCCCCTGGAAGAACTCAGGTATCCATGCGGGATGTTTGGAGGTAAGATGATTGAATCCCAGTACTTGAGAGGCTGAGACAGGAGGATGGATCACAGGTTCAAGGACAGCCTCAGCAATTAGTGAGACTCTCATCAACCTAGCAAGACCCTGTTTCAAATAAATTTTTTAAAAAAATAGGGCTAGGGGTATAGCTCAGAGATAGAATGTCTCTGGGTTCAATTCCCAGTACCACCAGAAGAAGAAGAAGAAGAAGAAGAAGAAGGAGAAGGAGAAGGAGAAGGAGAAGGAGAAGGAGAAGGAGAAGGAGAAGGAGAAGGAGAAGGAGGACAAAGAGGAGGAGGAGGAGGAGGAGGAGGAGGAGGAGGAGGAGGAGGAGGAGGAGAAGAAACACACATACACAAAGAAGAAGAATTAGGAGTAGGCTTGCAGATTCGAGGACAGCCTCAGCAACATAGCAAGACTCTCACAACCCAATGAAACTGTTTCAAAACAAAAGATTTAAAAAAAAAAAAGCCAGGCATGGTGGTAATCCTAGTACTTGGGAGGCTGAGACAGGAGGATCCGGGTTCATGGCCAGCCTCAGCTACTTAGTGAGACCCTCTGGCATTTAGTGAGATCCTGTTTCAAAATAAAGAATACGAAATAGGGCTGGGGGGTGTAGCTCTGAGGTAGAATGCCCCTGGGTTCCATCCCCATTACTGAAAAAAAAAAAAAAAAAAAAAAAAAAAAAAAAAAAAAAAAAAGGCCTGGGGATGTAACAAAAGATAACAAAAAAGGGTTGGGAGGTAGAGCTTGGGTTCAATCCCCAGTTCCCTCTCCACAACAGAATATTGTGTAATTATAATTTTCCCATAGGTTTCCATGAAAGGCCAAGGCCATAGCTATGTTTCCACTTGTTTCTAAAACAACCTAATAACATAGGCAAGACTCGTATTATAAATCCCATTTCACAGCTAGGAAAATGCAATACAGAATAAATAAGGTTCAAGCACATGGTCTACAGTTCAGTACTCACTACTGACCCATCTTGACTCAGCTCCCTCATAATTATAAGGAAGACAAGTGTCCAATGACCAGGAAACTATTTCAAAAAAATAAAAAAGACTAGTCAATGAATTTTATAGCACTGCTGTCAAAGAACATAATGGATACTTCCTGACGAACAGTAAATGATTCTGTCCACTCATGTTAAAAAATTAACCATGTAATTCAAGAACATTTATAAAACAATAAAAATTATGAGTAAACATAAATATGTATTTGATATTATAAATGGAATAACATAAGTAGTTCATGTTGCAGACATATAAAGAAATACAAAATATTCTTTTATGATTGAAAATGATAGCTACTAAACAATCATTCAGAATGCTCAAAAACAAGGCAGAACAAACTCGGCTAAACACCCATTTACTTGGCCATATGCTAAATGCATAGACTGAAATCTATGCATAAATGTACTAGGACATGATCTACTGTCGTACAGATAACTACAATCCAAGACAAGATACAATACATGCCATTGGAGATACACACACACACACACACACACACACACATATGCACACATCATTGGAAAACTAAAACAAAGCACTGAAAATGATTACTAAATTAATATACATTTTATTTTTAAAATCTTTACAATTTACTCACAAAATTAAAATTTTTATGTTTTGAGTATTTAAAATATACGCACAAAATGGTGAAAGAGAGGGAGAGAGGAGAGAGAGTAGTGTGGCCCTCCATATCTGTGGGTTCCAATTCTGTGAATTCAATCAAGGATTAAAAATAGTTGGGAAACAATTGTATCTGTACTGATCACCCAACAGACCATTCCCTTCATTATTTTTTAGGAAAAAAGCAGTATGACCAATATTTGCATAGAATTTACATTGTTCTAGGTATTATAAATGCTCTAAAGTTTGCGGGAGGATGTGGATAGGATATATGCAAATACATAAAGAACTTGAACAGGCACAAATGTTGGTCTCTAAGCCAGGCGTGGGGGCTGAGACAGGAGGATTGCAGGTTTGCAGCCAGCCTCAGCTACTTCATGAGGCCCTCCACAACTTAGTGAGACTCTGTTTCAAAATAAAGAATAATAATAAAGAAAAAGGGAATAATAATAAAGAAAAGGGTGTAGCTTGGAGGTAGAATGCCCTTGGGTTCAATCACTGGTGCCATAAATGTTGGTCTCTGCATGAGTCCTGAAACCGGCCCGCTCAGATATGAAGGAACAACTGTATGTTATTTTTTTTCTTTTGTGTATTGACTATGATCCTGCATATTATATTTTCCTGAAATTGTGTCTATAATACATTTATGTCTATTTCTTGAAGCCTTTCTAGGGCTGCATATAACGAGCCTTCAATAGCAAATCAATTCACCTCAGGCTCATGGTGTGGATTTTAATTTCTGTTTATAAATCCTCAAAGATTAGGAAGGGAGAAGATGGTCTCTACAAGTGAATCATGGAGACCAAGAATGTAAAGCAATCTCTTCACCTTTAAATAGAAATAGTTTCAGATTATCCAAGATGGACCACAGCCTATCCACAGCTCTCCTAGAAATCAGATCTCAGCACCTCTCGGCATCAGGCATTTGGACACTGAAGCCTGTATCATCCTTAAAGAAAAGTGGGGCAGTAAAACACCATGTCCCTCGGCCAGAAAGTACAGATCCCTAGAATCAGGAGGGCCACTGGCTTTCTCTCACACACACTAAGAGCTAAGGCGAGCTAGTGCTGTCTGTGGAAAGCTGCCTTCTTGCACATGGGCCAGGACAGCTGCTCCTTGGGATTCTGGTCGCACAAGCAAACAGAGCACGCTGGCACTGACGATGTCACTGCCTCTGCAGCCTAATGTAGAAAACCCCTCCCCGAGTGGGTATGGGTGCAGAACCGAGGATACCATGGATACCACAGAGGGGATACCTGTCACTCAACCAGCCAAACAAAACACTGATGCAGAGGAGGCGCTGCTAAGTAAAGCACTTTGAAGAGGCAGGTGCTCTCTGTTCAGTCTGTCTCTACCAAACTCTTCTTGAAGCATCACTTGTCTCTTGCAAACTTTCCCTAATAAACCAGAAGTGTCACATGCCCTCTCTGGGCCCCGTCTTTGATCTCTCCATATCCTACCTATGCCCATGGCACAACTGGGCCGTCACGACAAAGCCCCTGGCGTTATGAGTTCTACTTGCACACCAGGTAGTAGGAAAGAGACTTTTTGTTTTGCAGTACTGGAGATTAAACCAGGGCTCTGCAAATGCTAGGCAAGTGCTCTACTACCGAGCTATATCCTCAACCCTTTTTTCTGCTATCATTTGATTTTTAGTATCTCACTAAGTTGGCCAGGCTGGCCTGCAACTTGCAGTCTTCCTGCCTCAGTCTCCCCAAGTAGCCGGAATCACAGGCTTGCACCACCGCTGCATTTTTAAAGTATCTGGATACACACACTTTTTTTTTTTTTTTAACTTGGCAATTGAACCCAGAGGCATTCCAGCTCTAATCTATACATACCCCCAGCCCTATTTACTTTATTTTTTTTATTTTGAAACAGGGTCTTGCTAGGGAGGCTTAAACCCTCCTGTCTTAGCCTCCCAAGCATTTGGCAGGATTACAGTCATGTACCACCATGCCCAGCATGCACACTCTGATTTCCTCAATTCATTCAGGCCTTTGTAAGAAAGCGAAATGGAACAGTCCTCTTGCTTACTGTTGTACTACAAGCGAAAAGGTCGCAACTTCTTTGACCTCCCGGGGACTGGCTCAGTGTCCCCTCCCCCCAAACCAGGGCAGGTTTAGGACTGCTTCAGTGGGCACAGTGGTGGGGACCACCCATGACCTCTGGAGCGAGGTCGTAAGTGGCCCTGTGGCTCCTGCATAGTCTTGCATGCTCACTTTTGGAATGTTGCTTTCAGAACACGGCACCTGGTATCTAGAAGCCTAGGCCCGTGGAGAGGTCGTGTGTAGGGGCCAGCCCAACAGTCCCGGCCGGGCCTGCCTCCAGGTCACCTGGCACAAGCACCCGGCACTTCTAAGTGAAGAAGCTTCCAGGTGATTCCATTCGACTGCCCCAGAGCAGAGTCTTTCCCAATGAGACCCCGCCCTTCCCTTCTGCACTCTGTACAACTTCCTGGCCCGTGGATGTGTGAGCATAGGAAAGTTCCTGCTGTCCACAGATCCGAGGTGGGGTGCTTATTATGTGGCTTTGATAACCAGGACTCCCGAGTGTGTCAGAGTCCAGCTGCTCAGCCTGTTTCTATCCTGACCCCTCTTTCTCCCTCAGTCCTCAAGCGAGCTGCCCATCTTGCCACTCACTCAGTTTCATATTAACTCTTTTCTTCTTATAATTTTGTAGTGTGTTTACTTCCATTCTCAACACCGTTTTACTATCGTAGGCCTATCATGGGACATTTAGGTTCTTTTCCATGTGGGAGGATTAGAAATGATGCTATCTTGAATACCTTTGTGTGCAATCCCATGCTTGAGTTTGAGCTTCATTTTTACGGGATAGATTTTCAGAAGTTCAATTACTGGGTTAAAGAGGATTAATGAGAGAAGACTCCTGAGGCGTTTTGCCACATTTATTTTCAGAGTTATAAGAATTTAAGTGACACCAGTAACAGATGAGCGTGCCTCTCCCACCGTAGCCTCTCCGGCTAAATTTAGTTTTGTAATTAAGAAAACTATTAATTCGGTGCATAAAATTCGTAGTTTGATTTATCTCACAAACACATGTAGATGTGGAATGACAGCCAGGGCAGCTAGAATAATAGGTACATTATAGCAGGGGCTACAGAAGCAGATGAAGAATGATCTAGGTGAAGAAAGAAATCAGAAAGAGTGATTGTCAAGCCCGGAGGAGACTGAGCAGCGCAGCGTAGCACAGCTCTGAGACCATGGCAAAGCCTACGTGGCCCTCAGGAAAGCCGTGCAAGCACACGGATCGTTGTGTGGGGCAGGACTTGGGCTGTGGCAAAGTTCCTGCGGGCTGGGTATTGAAATGCGCTCAGCGTGACTCAGGTTCCCGTAGATACCAGGATGTCTGTGTCCAAGAGGTAGACGGGGGAGCTGGAGAGACCAGACAAGAGTCAGCAGGAGAAAAGGAAAAACGACCTTGGTTAGGGGTGTCCTTCCGATAGACTTCCCACCTGCTTATCACCCACGTTTCCTCTGAGGTGGCCAGAGTTTAGAACACATGTTTTAGATAAATAGCATTAGAAAAAAAATTTACTTCAAAGAAGTGGAATGGGGGTGAATTTTGCTAAACAGTTTCAAATACCCTCACCATTATTTTCCATGACAACGAACATTCAGCTTTTTTTAGGTAAGCAGAGCTCCTAGAGCTTAGAAATGTATGGGAATGTTCAAAACAGTGCTATTGAACTGCGCATGGTGGCGCACACTTGTAATCCCAGCATTTGGGAGGCTGAGACCGGAGGATCTGGGTTCGAGGCCAGCCTCAGCTACTTAGTGAGGCATTCCACAATTTAGTGAGACCCTGTTTCAAAATTAAGAATAAAAAATAGGGCTGTGATGTAGCTTGGAGGTAGAATGCCCATGAGTTCAGTTCCCAGTACCACAGAAAAAAAAAAAAAATCAAAAAAAAAAATAGCGCTATAAAGGATTTTCCCACTGTGCAGTGACCACCATGCAGCACTATCCTCTCCCCACCCTAGATACCCACAGTTCAGAATAAAACATCTGGCTTATGTGAGCTCTGGTTTTGGCAGTAGCCCAGTATGTAAATAAATTTCTGCCTTGAAATGCACCTCACATGATAAGCTACTCAGTTTTTCCAAGAACAATGTGTGGGATAAACCACCAATTAAGTTTTCTAAGCAAGAGGACAAGAGAACAACAGATAAAATAACCAGTTTGGTTCGGGCTCTCTTCTGCGCTGGCATGGCTAGCCTAGGTAATTTAGACATTTGCATCGACTGGGCTGTAGAAAGAAGTATGTTTCCCCCAAGACTCCAGGGCTTGGTGCATATAACTCTCATCTGAAATTTAAATTTTATTTTCTGCTTGAGTGGCAAATGGACAAATTTTAAATCCTAGTTTACTGAATGGTTATATTTTTATATGTTTATTGGCCCTGTGTAATTATATGTCCTAGCGAGATTCCATAGCGTGCACGTACACACATACAAGCACAGAGCATGTGGTGTATTTCCCTCCCCACACCCTCCTCTCTGGTCCTCCTGCCCCCATGCATGTAAGTAAGATTGGTAGTGAAACCTTCTCGTGTGGACATAACCTTATTTGAACTGTTCCTGCCTTCAATCCTCATTTTCCTCCTCCCCAACTTTCCCCCCCAGCCCCCCTCCCACTATTCTGTTTTCTCTTCTCATTTGACTGAAGTCCCCTTTGCTGCCTGTTTTTCTTCTAGCTTCCACAAATGGGAAAAAACAGACGACCCCTCACTTTTTCAGACCGGCTGATCTCACTTAGCGTAACTAGAATAAGCAATATTGATGTATCAGTTGTGGGCTGGCTGTTGTCCAAGATCGCTTATATGTGCCTACTGACCTACCAAGTGCACCGTGATTTCCAATGTAGTATTCTGTTTCATCAGTATGATAATTCTCACACACACACACTTAACAGTTAACGCTATTCCCGTTTTCAAAACTCTAGTTGTGGATGCATCTGTGCCTTGCAGGAGGTAGCTCGGTGCTGGGAGGGGAGGTTCCATGACACTTGATGCTGTACTGAGTCCGTGTTCTTCCACCACCGTGAGGCATGCAGGGCCCACACCTGGCCTCACTGCTGGCTCCCACCTGGGGATCCTGTGTCATCACGAGGGCAGACCCTTGCCCCTGCTTCACTGTAATCCCCAAGTGCAACGTCATCCTAACAGCTGGGCCTTGAGCATGGCTCGGCCCACTGGAATCTTGCAAGGCAATTGATTCCAAGAGAAGGAACACGTGGCATTTCCCACTTTGCATTATTATATTCTGGAAATTTGGGGTGCTTTGGGTTTTGCTTTCACATTAATTATAAAGAAAAAGTTTCCTAGAGACACAGGATGGCTAAACAGATTGTGAAAAGAACAATGTCTCAGCTTGTCTCAGAGATATTCATTAACCCTCAACAAACATCAGGAATTGAACCTTACAAGCTTAGATACAAATCAAAGGAACTTAGGTCTACTATTTTTTATCTGTGAGTAAAGAAAGCTTTAAGATAGATAGTTTCTCTCTCTGAAACACCTCCCCCTTGTCTCACCACATATCTAGCTGCCTGACAGGAGCTGAGCAAACAGTGAAGATTTAATCTAATGAATAGAGTTTCCTCTACGTTGTTAACCTTTAACACTGTTTTCGTACTAAAAGAAGTTTTATATATGTATTGTATCCTGTAACCTTTGCTGTTTTCTTAATCCCACCAAATACTATGGGAAATAGCTTTTCTAGTTAGATGTACCCACTCAACTTTAGGAAAAACAAGTCTGTAAAAATTCCTGTTCTGTATACCTTGTTGTAAGAGATACTATAAGAAACAGTGATGACATGAATTAAACAGATAAGTTCCAACACTGCATTGGGTGTGAGCGTATTCTCTCGACCTCATACTCGATCCCCACCTAACGAGGGACCCCTGTTGCCTCGAGGGCTGGCTCTCAACACCCAAGTGCCCCATGAATGCATTCCACCTTCAGGCCGTGAGGACCCGAGGGCTGTGCGCTCTCAGGAGCTGGGACGGTCGGTCTCCCACACCCTTTTGCTGAAGAGACTCCTTCTGCTCACAGCAGCTCACTGCAGGGACAGAAAGCAGCCTCCAGGTTGCTGGGTTTTCCGACTTGCTTTCTGTCCTCAGAGTCTGAGAGTCTCCATTTGGAAATGCTGATTTCTCTTGTGAGCCTCTGAAAAGAGCTGACATACTTCAGTGGCTTTTAACAGAATTGCCTGGTTCCTGGCCGGGCTGGCTCCCCGGGACCTGGCTCGTGGCTCCTGCTCTGCACTTCACTTGGACTCTTGAGGTTGAAAAATGCCATTAGGTACTTGGGGGGCAGCTGAGCAGAGGACGAAGCCACAGGTGGGGTTCAATGCCAGGGTCCCCGCTGGGACCCGGGCAGCCTGGCCCAGGCTCGCTCTGCTTTCTGGGAAATGGTGGATGGGTTTTGAGTACACATATCCACCTCCTAGGCTGTTAGAATTACATGAAATGTGCAGAAGCTCACATTGGGCACTTCCTACATACTGCTTGGTTCTGTGCTGAGCACTTCACACTACCTCCCGTCCTCAAGCAACCTCTGTGGGTAGGCTTCTTGTCACCCTTGTTTCACAGATGGGGAAGGTGAGGCAGAGACCAGAAGAGGTTTGTGCAAGGTCAATTTCTGGGTGGTGGTTTCATACTCAGAGACCTGGTCCAGGGCAGCCCTTTGCTTGTTCTTCCTTCCTCCCTCCTCACCCCCTCTCTTTTTCTTTTTTGTACTGGGGATCGAAGCCAGGGGCATTCAACCTTTGAGCTGCACCTCCAGTCCTATTTTCTTTTTTTATTTTGAAACAGTCTTACTAAATTGAGGAGGCTGGCCTCAAACTTGTGATCCTACATCTCAGCCCCCGCCCTCCACCAAGTATTGGGATTACAGGCGAGTACCACCATGCCCAACTGGGGTATCCCCACTGTCTCTAAAGTGAGACTAGACCAGAGCAAAAGTGAAGTCAATGGCGGCCTCTCTTCCCTTCCACCTGCGTTCCCAGTGATGGAATGCTGGCTTTCTTCATCACAGCAGGCTTTTGTAATGTGACAGTCCCTCAATGCACGTGTCTCGCTACCTCATGAATCACTCCTTGGGCATCTTATCTAAGCACTCTGCCACGCTTGGAATCCAAGCTCAGGAAGGACAAAATGAGTGCACGGTAGAACATATGCCAGTGAATTATATCGATGCGATCCTTAAAAATGCTTAAGTGCTCATCCTGATAAATATTTATTCTGGGAAGACGGTGTTGTTTCTGAAACTACTTGCAGCATGTTGATTTTCTTAGAGTACTGAAAAGTTATTCAATTTTATTACCTGTGGTTCTCTCTCACTTACTGATTCTGTAAGCAACTGTCAGATCTCAGGAAAACAGATAAATTAAATTAGATGTTTGCTGTAGGAACCGAGTGGCACCTTGCATGGGCCCCCGCTTTATTTCTTCATATCATTCACTGTGGCACAAGAGTTGAGACCTCTCCTCCAGTCCCTTTCTTTTCAACCATGGAGAAAATTAGAACCACTCATAGAGTTCGCCGTGATGCACTATGTCCAGACAACCTGGAACTGTCACTGGAAGACTGGATGGTGACCACTATGGTCCAGATGTGACACATCTGAGTGTGATTGGTCCCCGGTGTGGGCGTGGTGGTGTGAAGAGCTGGTGGTGCCTTTCAGAGGCTGGGCCTGGCAGGAGCCTGGGGATGTGCTCCCAGGAAGGCTTAAGGTAGTTCTCACAGGGCCCTGGTGAGTTCCTAAGTGAGCTGGTTGCTGCCCAGTGAGCAAGCCTGGCCCTGACTGTCCCCAGCCTCCTGTCTTACCATGGGTCCCCCCTTCACATACACACCCATCATTGTGATGCCGTCCACCATGCAGCCCTTCCAGAGGTCTACTGATCTTAGGCCCTCACCTCTAAAGCTCTGAGCTACATAAATCTCTTTTCTTTATAAAGCTACTCAGCCTCAAGTATTTTGTTATAGTAACAGAGAAGGAGAAATACAACTACTTTATGTAGTTCTTGGGCAAAAGCCCAGTGCAGTGCTCTAGGTGATAACCCACTGGGAAAGCTGGTGGTCGATGAAGGAAACATGCAGGGTTTGGGGTAGACCTGAGGGTCAAGGCACATGTCAGGGGTGGTGCAGGGAGGCAGGGGCCCTCCCCAGGAACAGCAGGAAGAAAGCTCAAGAGAGCAGTGGCCACTAGACTGCACTGTGAATGCTTAGAGCTTATTCAAGAGAACATGCTCCTAAGCCCAGCTGCAGCCAGCAGCAGCGTCTATCAAGCAGAGTGAGGGGGAGCTGCAGGAGGTGAGGCTGGAGACTCAACCAGCAGAAAGTGGTCTTCCCCACAGGGCCTGCCAAACAGTTGACCCAGAGCAGCGGACTGTCAGTAAAACCCAGGCTGGCATTTGCATGGTAGAGACTGTGTGAGAACCAAGCAGGATCTGCAGAGAGAGAGAGAGCTGATCCAACGCAGGAAGAGTGTGCAGGCCTCTCCAGCACCAGCCCTAAGGGAGAGGAGTGCCGGGGTGAGCAGGCCCTCTTGGCTCCCCAGGCACCTCATCTGTCCTGGCCTCTGACAAGGAAGGAAGAAGGGTGAGAAGGTGTGGAGAGCGGCAGGCCAGGAGCACAGGGAAGGGCCGTGGGCCTCATCCTGGTCTGCAGCAGGGTAATCGAGGTCCTTAGGTGGCATCAGAGCTGTGCCTCTTGTCTTTGCCCAAGCGCCACCTCCACCGTCCTTCTGCCCTGGGGCCTGTGACCTGTCCCAGTTTGGATATAGTTTTCTTCATTCAGCTGTGTGCTGAAGACAGCCCTGCAGAGGCTGGGGGTGCGGCTGTGACCTGACCTGGGCTTGCACACTCAGCGTGCCACTGAGACCCTTACAGATGTCATCAGTGGACCACAGAAAGGGGCTCTGAGGATGCAGAAACAAGGGCTGTAAATCCAGGAAGGAGTGGGAGGGACCTGGCGATGCCTGTGGGGCCACCTACTTGGGGACACAGAGCCTTCCCACCCTAGCGCCCTCTGGGGCACCTGTCACAGCCAAGGGATTATTCCAAAAATGGCCATGAGAACCTGACCATTCAGTGCATAGCGGAACCACCAACACCATAATTGTCCTTGAGGAGAAAGTCACCATGTGATCAGAAAGCCCACAGGCTCCGAGAAAGAGATGAGAGATGGGAGCTGAAGAGTTTCGTGGCTTTTTGCTATTTTTCATGGAGGAAATAATGAGCAGGTGCATTGTGATGTGATGTGATGAGCAATGCAGCACCCCACTTTGGAGTCTGGATTCAGAACATGAATGCCCGTCCCCAGACACGCCAGCTGGATACACCTCATCCATCACCTCGGCAACACTTCCTTCAAACAAACGATCTCTCGCACTGGGCCACCTGCTTCCGCCAAGTCTGAATGCCAGGCTGGTGAGGAGGGAACTTTAGGAAGTTGGTGCACCTTAGTCAGGGTTTTCCAGAGACACAGCACCGATGGGACACAACTAGTCAGGGACAGGTGGTCCTGTGTCCTGGAGAACCTTGACCGATGCAGAAAGAAGATGGATGGATGGATGGATGGATGATACCTAGCTAGCTAAGCTAGATGATAGGTAGATAGTAGATAGACAAGATAGATAGTAGATACATAGATAATAGATGACAGCTAGGCAGCTTAGATAGCTAGCTAAATGATTGATGATAGACAGATGGATGATTGATGAATGACAGGTAGATGGATGATGGTTGAAAGATACTGAATAGATATGCCATAGATAGCTAGAGAATTCTAAGGAATTGTCTTACATGGGTGTGGAGGCTGGCAAACAAGTCTTCTTCTGGGCAGGGCAGAGTCTGGAAATTCAGAGAAGAGGCAATGACAGCCTGGGTTCTGATTCCACAGGGCGGTAGGTTACAAAGCCAGCCGGGGCTCCTATGCTGCCCACTTGAGGATTCCTTCATTGAGAAACGTCAGTATTTGCTCTGAAGACCTCCAGTAGATTGGATGAGGCACCTCCATTACTGAGGTCACTCTCCTTCAATGTGAATTGGGTAGAGGCGTTGATTACATCTCGAAAATGCAGACTGGAGCTTGACCAAACAACTGGACCCCAAAGCCTGGCCATGTTGACACCTAAACAAACCATCCCAGGGGTATGTATGTCTTCTTTCCTAGAATTCCCGGAATGGAAGAATGGTCATCTTTTCCCAAACAGCAGCCAAGTGGCTGTTGCCAGCTTGCTGATGGGAGAGGCTTCCTGGGAGAACAAGGAGAGGCAGGCACGCTGTTCTGCGGTGCACAAGTTCCTCTCTGTTTCTTTCCCCTTAGAACTTTCCTTGCTAAGCCAACTTTGAGGGCCTCTGTAGACATGGGTCTGCTTTCTCAACCTCAGGGGTGACGCAATTATGCAAATTCATGCAAGGAAAATTTGTTTAAAATATACTTTTCACATACTTAAGTGCTCAGATCTCAAGTGTGTTCCCCATCACGTGCCTGCAGGACACAGAGCGCTTGGTGATCACAGAGGGCCACCTGGTGCCTCTCCCAGCAGGCTCACCCCTCCATGCAAGCACAGTGGCCTTCTTCTGTCCTTCCATTCTGCGAGTTCACATCTGCTGAGTTACATACTGAGTTACATACTGTGTCTCTCCATCCTCGGCCTATTATATTTGAGGCCTATGTACTGTGCAACAGTGGCTCATGCTTTTTTATTTTGAATATTCCAGCATATTACAAAGCACAGTTTATCCATCCTGTGGGTCAACAGCACAGTTTGACTCATTTAAGAGTCTGATAAGGAATGTCTTAGGGAGATGTGCATGGATCCTGGGCACCTAGGAGTGGGATATCTGGATCACGGCTGGAAGTGTATTCAGTGCTTTAAGAGACTCACAGGCAGTTTGCCTTGGTGATCGTAGCATTTGACACTCCTGCCAATAATGCACAAGCGTTTGCGTGTGCTCAGCATTTGCCAAGGTCCACTTTGTGCCTTCCATCCTAGTGGGACGTGCAGCTGCAGCTTGCCGGGCTTTGAGTGTGTGTTTTCTTGATGACTGACGGAGCTGAGCAGCTTTCTGGGTGTTTATTGACCACTTCGTAAAGTGCCCCTTTGCCTTTGTCTCTTTAGAATTGGGTTGCCTTATTGTGAGAATCAGTCCTTCACATAGTCTGGATACAAATCTTTTGTCTTATGATGGTATCTTCAGTCTCTGACTTGCCAATTTATTTTACTGATACTGCTTTGTGGTGAAGAACAAAAAATGTATCTTGATGAAGTCTAATTTATCTTTGAAAAAAAAAAAACAACGATCTGAGCACACCATTTGTCTCCTAAGACATCTTTGCCCCAACATAGCAGACAGTCCTGTTATCTTCCACAAGCGTTACTCTGTCTTAGCCTTTCCCTTGAGGTCTTTGAGTCATCTCAAACTGACTTCACAAGGAAGGTGTTAGTAACTGGGGTTTGTTTGTTAAAATGGATCTCACACTGATGCATTTAAACATCAGAAGTACTGGGCATTAATTAACAGAGCAGCAATACACACTTTCCTCAATTTGTCTATTACCACAGATTTTGGCTTGAGTACTCTGGGAGTGTTTGAGGAGCTCATGTACCCCAACTCCTCTTCTGGCTTTCCCAGCTCTCCCTGGGCCCATTCTGACTCAGCGCACTTGCTTATCCATCATCAGTTTGTTCTGTCCATCGCTATGTCCAGCTCAGTCCATGGGACAGGCACAACCTCCCTTGATTCCTTTCTCTACATCTTATTTTGAAATTTACTATTCATGGATCACACACACACACACACACACACACACACACACACACACACACACACACGTACCCTTTCTGCAGCTCTTCATTGCTTCTTACAGATTCAGCATTGGATCTGATATAATTTTTCTTCAGCCTAAGTAAATTCTATTAGTATTTCTTGTAGATAAATGATGGAAACACATTCCCTCATCTTTTGAAAACGTGTTTATTTTGCCTTCATTATTTAAATTAACCTTTATATTTCGAGATAATATATTCACATGCCATTGTAAGTTATTCAATGACCTCATATATCCTTTTCTCAGTTTCCTCCAATGACAATGTCTTACAAAACCATAGAAAAATACCACAACTGGGATATCGACAGAGGTATGGTCAGGGTACAAAACAGTTCTGTCACTGTAGAGGGTCTCATGTTCCTCTGAATAGCATTTAACCCTTTCCTCCTATGCCCATCCATGACCTGGGGTAACCAATAATCTATCTTCCATTTCTATAATTTTGTCATTTCAGGGTTTGAAAAAGTATACTATTCTCAGCAAGTATCTGACTTCCTCATTCTTTTCTCCTTGGTGACCCTGACTGTACATATGTTGGGTCACTTGATACTACTCATCTTTTCTGGCTTTTTATGTAGTTTTATTTTTTGCTTGCTACTTTTCTCTTTATATTTCAGTTCTAGTACTTTGTTTACCTGTCCTCAAGTTTACTGATTATTCTGTGGAGCCAATCCAGTAAAATATTTATTTCTGATGTTGTATTCCACATTTCTAGCATTTCTTTCTTTTTTTTTTTTTTTTTTTTTGCGGTACTGGGGATTGAACTCAGGGGCATTCTACCTCCGAGCTATACCCCCAGCCCTATTTTTTATTCTTTATTTTGAAACCAGGTCTCACTAAGTTGTGGAGGGCCTCACTAGGTAGCTGAGGCTGGCCGCGAACCTGGATCCTCCGGTCTCAGCCTCCCGAATGCTGGGATTACAAGCGTGCGCTACCACGCCCGGCTTCATTTCTAGCATTTCTATTCAGCTTTTTTATAGTTTTCATATCTGTGCTGAAGTTTATCTCTTCATACATACGGTATACTTTTCCCAAGTGCTTACGTCAGCTATAGGCACTGTCATTATAAGTATTATCTGACAGCATTCTTGCAGCCATAATCTAAATATCTGACCACATATCATAAAGGAAAGAAGATTTTCTTATGGCATCAGGTTCAGTCCATGTGAGGCTGGAGACTGCGGATTTCAGGGCGTGGCAGTGGGAAGCCGAGGAGAGCCACAAGAGCCATGCTCTTTACATCACAGAGGCGGGGCACAAGGCAGAGCAGGAGGAGGAGGAGCCACAACCATAATCTCCAAGACGACACCCGCAGGGACCACCTCTTCCAGGCAAACCCTATTGACCTTCCAAGTACCACCCAGGTGAATCCATTGTAATGGATGTATCCGCTTCTGGGATACATCCTCATGACTCAATTATGTCAACTCCAAACATTAATAAGTGAGCTATTTATGGGACAATTTACATCTAACTATATGATTGTCAAAGGTCACGCCAATTTCCCCTTGTCCTCATCCATGGCAGACCCTTTTTTCGCTTGCATTTTCATCATGAATGAGTAGCTGTGGGTCTCTTCTTTCCTCTGAAGAATTAGCTATTTTCTAGCATTTAGTTCACTTATGGGTTTTTGTTTGCTTTCTTTCATCTCAGCTCTAATATTAGTTTAGAAAGACCATAGTTCTGTGGCTTAATAACTTGAGTTATTAAGTTGAGAGCAGCAGTCTCTTGTCATTTCCTGTATTTTACAAAGGGATATCTTCCATGTCTCTTGCCTTCTATTTTCTATCATTTTGTCTCTAAGCTATTTACTGTTTCTTTTTCCTTTCAGAACAATATTACACAAATTCACTCGTAATTTGTAACTATTCTGTTTTCTCCTTGTTCCCTGGCTTTATAGTTTGAAGTGCGGTTTGACTTTTAGAAGTTTCATCTTCTTCAAATCTGTTTAATAAATTTTTATAATCTCTTATTCTTCTATCACACTTTCATATTCCCTTTTATTTTTTTTTTTGTGGTACTGGAGATTAAACTCAGAAGCATTCTACCTCCGAGCTACACCCCCAGCCCTATTTTTTTATTCTTTATTTTGAAACAGGGTCTCACTAAGTTGTGGAGGGCCTTACTAGGTAGCTGAGGCTAGCCTCAAACCCAGATCCTCCGGTCTCAGCCTCCCAAATGCTGGGATTACAAGTGTGCACCACCACACCTGGCTCCCTTATTTCTTTAAACATATTAAACACATGTATACATTCTAAATTGGATTCAGCATGAGAGTATAGATCTGATCCTAAGCATAATTGTTGTTTCTGAAAATCTCATATTTCATTTTTCAGGTGTTTAGGAATTTTGTGGGTACGCGTTTGAGTTTATGCTCCTTGAAACTGCGAGAATTCTTGTAGGGCTGGATTAAAAATGCTCTTGTTTGCTGAGGATCTGTACTTCCAGACCCTCGGTACCACTAGACTGTGGTGGCTGTGGTCTAACAGGGATCTGTGCTCCACAGGTGGTGTGCACTCCTGCCGTAGTTCAGAGCATGACTGGGTGGTCACTCTCACAGAGAGGCTGTTTGCATCCCCCCATCCTTCTTGCTGCCTCTTTTTTTGGTGGGGGGTGTAACACACAGATTCTTCCTTCTGTATGTCCTGGCTTTATGAGATGGGGCTGTCACTGATAAGCCACCCCCTCTCCTTGGCTCTCCCACATGGCCATGGACTGCAGTCTGTAGCCACCTGAGACTGCTCCATTGCCCGCCCAGGCAACGGGCCCAGCACCCCTTCCCTGAGGATCTTCTCGTCCTTGTTCACCATCAATGATTCTCTTCCCCACTGGCAGCTCGATCGTGCATGACAAGTGCGTTCAAGACTCGGCATTCTTAGTCCTGAGCTCCATCTCGGAGGGCCCCCTGCCCCCCACCCCCAAGCTTCTCTACTGAGAGAGTGGTCTGCCCTGCCCAGCCCAGCTGAGCACACTGGATTCCATTAGATAAGGTGGCCATAGTCACCTGGTTATCCACGATGCAGAGTGCCAGAAGGGAAGGGCCTTCTTCCTTGGGTCCACCATGACTTTATGGTGTTAAAGTGACTTCCATTAAAGCCTTTATTTTGGTAACTATAAATATTGAAGTCTATAAATATTGAAGTGAATATAGATATGGCTATATTTAAAAGTAAATATATCATTCCTGTAAACTCATTTTACACAAATCAAATTAATTAAACTAAATGCTTAACAATCATTTCTAATTTTAAGTTAATCATTGGCCAGAAATAAGTATTTTTACATGCTGACTACAAATTGTGTTAATTGTTTCTGGAGATTTTTGTGAGTAAATATTTTGGTTGAATGAATCTGTAAAAGCTTAATAATTAGAAGAAAAATGCAAAATCACATCTGGAATTACACAAAAGTGCTGTGAGATGATCTGGTGTAAAATCTGTTTAATAAGGTGGACATCCTCTTGAAATTCTCCATATGCTTCTGCAGGGAGCAAGATGGTGTGTGTGGTATATGGGCCTCCTATCAGCTGGGGCTATGACGGTGGCCTGGGCCTGGCCCTGCCACTCCTGGCTCTGGCCCTGCACCTGCACTGTGGCCGGCCATGGTGAAGCCCCCTCCCCAGGGCTGCAGACAGGTAGGGGTTGACATGCCCTTGTCTTCTAGGAACAAGTCTGCCTCTGGCCTGCCAGACTGGCCGGGGTCAGCCGCATTCCTTGCCTTCCACAAGATGGTGGAAGTGGCCACCCGCCCCGCCTCAACTTCTTGCTACTGTCCTTGGATCTTTGCCCAGTCCAATGTGACAATGTGGGTGTGACACACTGTCTTTGGCTGCAAATCCTTGATGAGCATCCCACAGCCAGTGGGCAGGTTTAAGTATTTCTACTCGGTGCTTTTTACAAGTGTCCACTGTCACTGAGGTTAAGGTCACTTACTCTGCCTGTACTTCAGCTTTAGAACAGATATAGTGATAATAATATCTGATTTCAAGCATGTTCTAAAGAGGTATAAGATTCCCTGGTTTAAAAAAGAAAAAAAAAAAAACTAGTTTGGGTTCTCTATCAAGATGTTCAATAGTTAATCGAGATTAGTAGTATATAATAACCTCAATAGATAACAATGAATATTATATCTGTGCATGACCTTGTAATGCAAATTCCTGCTCACTCCCATTCTCCTCAAATCAGAAACAAGGTGCACATCTCTGCTTTGCATCTCCCATCTCCCCATAACCACAAAAAACAACAAAAAAAGGCTAAGAAAATATTAAAATAATTCCATTCCAATGGTGAAAGAAAGTCCATAAACTAACAAACCACCAGGACCCTGGCAGAATAACTGAATGGCAAGAGATGTCTCCTAAGCTGAATGTCTGAGGAGGCCAAACTCTCATTAACTCAGGGGGAATTCCTTAGGATCACTGTATTTTCTACAGAAAAGTGTTTTAAGCCCTATCAAAAATGTTTACATGACTCTTAAAAAATATTACTTATGATTTACTTGTCTTGTTTCATCATTGTTGCTCCAAGAAAAAAGCCCAGTCTCAGGAGTGCAAGGAGCCCTGGGAAGTCCAGATGTGCCCCCAGCTGTTTCCAGTGAGCTGCACTGAGACTGCTTTGAAGGGCGTGCCTGGTTCCTCCATGCTGTCTCTGAAGTCCTGTGCTCTAAGTCCCTCCCACCACACAACCTCACACAGCCTTTGCTTCTGTGAAAACGCTTCCTTTTAAAACATACACCAGAAGCCAGGCATGGTGGCGCATACCTATACTGGTACTTGGGAGGCTGAGACAGGAGGATTGCAGCTTTGAGGTCAGCTTCAGCAACTTAATAAGATCCTGTTTCCAAATAAAAAATAAAATAAAAAGGGCTGGGGGTATATCTCTGAGGTAGAATGCCCCTGGGTTAAATTCCCAGTATCACAAAAACAAACAAAAAAAACTGCAGTAAAACAAGTTCAAGTGCATATATATATGCACTTGAGCAGCAAATAAACATGCTAAAAGATAAAAGGTATATAAAAAAATGAAAACATACATCGGGAGCATGTTTGAAGAAAGGATGGAGTTGGACTTACCTGAAACACAGCTTGTTTTATTTCCTTCCTGAACCTGCTTGTGGTGGGGCAGGAGGACCTCAGTATAAGTGGACCCCGCTGAGCGCAGAGTGCTTCCTGCTGCTAGGCAGGGTCCTGCGGGCCTGGGGCTGGGAGTGCAGCTGGAGCTGCAACCTCCAGCACCTGCAAGGGGACTTGTGTGGGACTGAAACATCAAGCTGGGGAGCTAGGCCGAGTGGTTTTTATTTTAACATTTCTGCCTTCCTGACTCCTTTCTCTCTGCTTGCTCAGCCATATCGTGAAATTTGAATAAAAAAGAATGTTAGGTAAAGAACGAGATATAAAGGTCAACCTATGAATTAATACCAGCCATTCACAGCAACACTGCCTTTTTTCTTAAGTGCATTAAAAAAAAATGTAAAGCTAAAGAAAGCTGGAAGGAGGGGAGGGGAGGGGTGGGAATCAAAATAAACCTACAATTTCTGGAACAGTCTTCATATTTATTTTTTTTCCTATGCCAATGTTTCTATTAAGAAATTAGTTATGTTAAATTGCATCATGAAGACAAATAGGATTCACAATCAGAAAGATGCATTTAAAATACTGTTCTGGGTGATTACCAATGGATATGGGTTGAATTTCAGTCTCTTTAAAAATACAAAATAGAAAAGGTCAGGAGGGAGGGCTTTAAAAATTCTATTTTCTGCTCCACTGCAGATTTACCAGACAGATTTTCAACAAGTAAAAGGATGGCCCTCACTTATAGCAATTCAGAATGGGGAGAACCCTGGGCTTAGACCCCAGGTCACAATTCTGCTTGTTCGCTGAAGGTGTGGCGGCTGAGATGCAGCTGGCCGTCCAGGCAACACACCGGCTCCTCTGCTCTTGAGCAGCAAGAACGTCTCGGTGAAGGCATTCAGGACGAATGGAGTCTAGGTCAATGGAGTCTTCTACAGTGCTTCTTTGAAATGCAGGGTCTGGTTTGGCTTTCTCAAGGGATCTTAACTTGGCAGAGGCATGCGTACTAGGAAATAGCTGCTGCCAGTGCAGAATCTAATCTGCTTTTCTAGCTGGCTTTTTCTTAATAATCTATAAAAATTGTACATACTTATGGGCTGTGATATATATGAATATATACACACAGTTTAAGTTGGGTTAACCACGTTTCATTTCTTCCCCATGGAAACCTTCAAGGTCCTTTTTTCTAGCTTTCTGAAGGCACACACAGAGTACGTTACCGGTACCCACAGTCACACTAGAATTGCTTACTCACACACACCTGACTAACTTTACGGCTACACGGTATTCCACCCCACATATGCACCGCATTTCCTTCAGCTGTCCCAGGCACTGAGCTTGTTTCCATCTCTTGGCTATTGTAAATCGTGCAGCAATGGACATGGAGGTGTGATGTCTCTTCAGTGTGCTGATTTCACTTCCTCTGGATACATATCCAGGAGTGGGAATTCTGGGGGATACGGTAGTTCTATTTTTGGGGGGACCCTCCAAAATGGTGTTACTAATTTACATTCCCACCAACAGTGTGCAAGGGTTCCCCTTTCTCCATCCCCTCCCCTCTGCTTGTTGTCTTCTGTCTTTCTGATAATAGCCATTCTTACTGGAGCAAAGTGGTAACTCATTGGGGTCTTGATTGGCATCTTCCTGATGATTAGTGATGTCCAGCACGCGCTGCCACTGAACTCCAACCCCTGTGACATCCCTAGGTATGTTTCCCCTTATAGAGCTGTCACAGAATTCAAGCTGTGATTGTTGAAGGTCAGGAGTTGATTTATTGAAATGATGCTGCCTTTTTATTAAAGTTGGTTTTAAGAATTTAAGGCTGGTTTGGATTTCAGGGAATCACGAAAAACACACATCATCCGAGGGTGGAGGTCAAACACGCAAGCATCTTAGGGTGGAGGTTGGTGAGGGGACAGGCCTTAGAGCTGACCACACCCTGGCTGCCGGCCAGCGCCTCACTTGGGCCTTGCAGGAAGCAGAGCGGCCTGCCAGTCTCCCAAGCCCCAAGGCCAGAGTGCACACACAGGCTCCGGACGTGACTTCCTAGCACCCTCTGCTTTGGAGGGCTCCAAACTCCTTCAGATAAGAATATTTCTCCCTCAGTCACCCAAAGGGTGACCACCCCCTAAAACCTAGGGACAACTTCCCACGCAGAAATAAAAGCACACAGGACCCGATGCTGCATTGGCCAAGCAGAACAGAGCAGGGGCCCAGCGAGAGGCACTTCAGATCTGAGCCACCCTCCAGGACGACTAGGAACACAGGATGGAGGAGTGGGTGGGTGATGAGCTCAGTGCTGCACACGGGTCCTTGCGCTACACCTGGGCCCGCTAGAGGGTAGCCTACAGGGCAGGCTGATGGCACAAGCACGGCTACTTTAATGTCTGACCCGCTACATGCATACAAAAGCACAAAATGAACAGGAGATGATTTAAAAAATGGTCCAGATGGCATTGCAAGTTAACTGCTAAAATGAACCTACAATGACACAAGTGAACATACAAAGCATGACGGCTCTGAGGGGCGATTTCTGTGGTGGCAGACGGTTCAGGGGTACACCTCAGTCCTGCATTGTCCTTCTGAGTTATATCACTTGTGCACTTGGGATTTAGGGTGAGGTTACCTCAAAAGTGGCAACTATATTTAAGAAAGAAAAAATGTTAAAGAAACAACTTCAGTTCAAGATGAAGGAAATGAGCATGCTTACCTGGTCTTCTCAAATTCCCACTGAACTGGATCAAGAGACAAGAGCTTCTGAAGGCAAAAAGCAGTGGCCCAGGCTAGAGGCCGCTCCGGGTGGATGTGAGCAGGTCCTGAGCAGGCCTGAGGGCAGCAGTGCTGGGCACTTAAAGGACAGTGGTTCCCTAAGAAGTCCCACAGTTTTGGACTTCGTGGCCTGGATAAGGCTCCACAATCCGCATTTTTTTTCTTTTTTTGTGTGGTACTGGGGATGGAATCCAGGGGTATTCTACCTCCAAGCTATATCCCCACTCCTATTTTTTATTCTTTATTTTGAAACAGGGTCTCACTAAGTTGCAGAGGGCCTCACTAAGTAGCTGAGGCTGGCTGCAAATCCGGACCCTCTGTTCTCAGCCTCCCAAGTAGTGGGATTACAAGCATGCACCACCACGCCTGGCCGCCACCTGCATTTCTAACAAGCTACACAATGTGAACTACTGGTCTACCACCAGTTCAGCTCCTTCCCTACTGTGGAGGCCTGGGAAGGTGCCGGGCAGCCCTGCCTATTCCCAGCAGGAAAACCAGAGGACTGCTTGGGCTCTTGGTGGGAATGACAACATCCAAGAGGCATTATGCAGGGCTGACCCGAGCCCAGCTTGTCCAGAGTCCTAATGTCCTTCAAAAAAACACCAAGTCCTCCATAAAAGCAAGTGGCTATGGTCACTTTCATAAAACGGAATGGTACCACCTCTCTCTGGCTCTTCCCTCACAATTCTATCTGCTGACACACTGACTGCAGAGCAGCAGATGACTCCATCCACAGAAACATTCCAGGAGAGAAAGATGGAAACACCAGGATACAGAAGTAGGCGCTCCGTAGCATTTCAGGGTGGTTCCCAAGCTTACACACCAACCCTGGAAAGTGTCAGGTACGTGGATGGAAGCAGGGGATTGCTTACAAGGTAAAGGCCAACTCCTTCCTCTAAGTTTCTAGAGTATGCCTCATTGAAAACTTTGTTACATCTTTCATCTTAACGAGGCAGGAGCATTAGATTCCCTTTATGACCTCTCTTTACAGATCCCGTGTGACAAGGCTCTACAGAGACCGTGTCAGGGAGGTCGTGGGGCTATAATGAGTACACTCGCTGTGTGCAAGAAGATTTCTTTTCCTTTCTATGCTGCCGGTCATCAGCTCAAAGCGACGGAATTGATCACCTAGAGTCACTGTCCCTGCCAATCAATAACTCATCTAGACACGTTTTGTTGTTGTTCACTGCATTTTACTTTAGGATAATATTTTTAAAATCACCAGGAAAGAATTTAATCAAACAAGTAGAGTACCTGCTGCTCTTTTTTACTGTGAAATATGTCCTCAAGTAACATTAATTTCATATATTATCCAGCCCATTTTTCTCACTTTCTTGTAGAGACAATTGGCTGAGGCAGTAAGAAGAGCACCCTGAATATGAACAGATCCTGACTCCCCCATGGGCAGGCTCCACACACAGCCTTCTGTATCAGGAAGGCACCGCTGTCACTGCCCTGCTCACAGGAGAGTCTAGGCCCTGACTCCCTGAAGGGCAGGCTCTGCACACAAGCCTCCAGAGCCGAGCCAGTGATGGCGCCTCTACACTGGCTTTGCTCACTGGTGAGTCTGCAGTGCCCCCTGATGGCCGCAGCGCAATCCTTTCCCTTCCCAAGTACACATGCCGGTTTCACTTCTTTTTCTCCAACTAGATTTGCTGAGTTACCAGGCCACATCATATCTTAAAAAGCAAACCAAACATCTATAACAAAGAATTCCGAAAAATCACGATCTAAAGTGTGAAAGCAGCCTAGCACATACAGGCTGGTTTCGAGTTTGAAATGGAAAGCCAGGGACTCCACAGGGAGGCGCTTGGGTACCGACCAGCAGGCAGCTCTGCCTTCATCAACACCTCTCTGCCCTTCCCAGGCTCACCAACCCCCACATTCTCGCCAGGACACCAGGCTCAAGAGCTCCTTGGGCTTCCTGCACCATTACCACCACCCCCAGATACGAGAACCGCCGCTGGTACAGCAGTCCAGCTTCTCGGGGTCTCTCCTGGTCGTCTCAGCACTGCAAGGACCCAGTGTGGGTTGCCCAGCACTGCGTGGTTCTGCAGACCCCTGCCTCTAGCCTAAACTCACATCCAATTCCAGCTTTAAGTGTCTGCTCGTTTTGTGGTTCAAACGATCTAATCCTACAAGGTTCCTCTTGGGTACCAGAAACTGACAGCTGAAAGCCCAGTTACTCTCAGAGGATCACAAAGCATCACATGCAACTTCATGACTAGGTACCATCAGATCACAGCAGGGAGCAGCCCTGCCACGTACGCTCAAGGCCCCCTGGTGGTTAGATGCCTCGCACCCAGGCAGTCAGCACTGGTGCTACTAAATAGCACAAAGGGTGTGTGCCTGTCCTCTATGAAATAAAACTGCACAGCACTGTTGAAGTTCAAGTGTCTGAACCACTTGGCAGATGCACCCATGGGTCAAATCCCACAACCCACATTAGCAGACTCCTCCTACACTTCTTATCCCTGCTGCTGGTGTCAAACCCAGAAGTACATGAAAAATGCTCACCAAGGTCACTGCCGCCCACCAGTGCCCCCCCAGCTGACCTGGAAGCTCAAGCTGCAGCCGCTGCCGACTCCAGCCATGCCCTCTTGTCTCCTCAGCCCTCTCCAGCACCACTGCAAATCACTGGAGTGATTTTTCTCCCTAAATGAACACACACATACACATTGAGCTTTAAATAGCCTCCATATGCTACCGACTTCCCAACCTCTGCCCTGATCTCTGATCTTTTTTCTTTTTTGTGGTGCTGGGGATTGAACCCAGGGGCATTCTACCTCTGAGCTACACCCCCAACCCTATTTTTTTTAATTCTTTATTTTGAAACAGGCTCTAAGTTGTAGAGGGCTTCACTAATTAGCTGAGGCTGGCTGTGAACCTGTGATCCTCCTCAATCTCAGCCTCCCAAGTACTGGGATTACAAGTGTGCACCACCACACCCAGCTGCTCTGATCTTTTCTACAGAATTTCATCTACAAAGGCTTTCTGCAGCCGACACCTGCAAGTCTTGGGGTTCGCATGACAAATAGAAGGCCTGGGATTTGCGATTCTTAATACCTGCAATGTGTGCTGCTCCTGTGCCCACCACAAGTGCCCGCGGTAACCTGAGACTTTTCCCTGACTCCTCCCTACCCCCTTATCACAAGGCACTGATTCCACCCACAGACAGTTTTTGTTTTTTCGGTGTTGGGAATGGAACCAGGGCCTGCGCATGCTAGGCAAGTGCTCTACCACTGAGCCGCACCCCAGTCAGCCCGAGATGGATTTTCTCCCCCTGATGATCTGCACTGCACAGCTCTGACCTCCCACCTCACCCACTGCAAGTCCCCATCAAGTCTGTTTCACTTCTTTACCTCCGAACACTCTGGGTGAACTGTAATCGCATGGAACAGGCTGTTTGAATCCCCCCTGGTGCTTTCTCAGTGTGAAGGTGCCTCCAGCTGGGCGCAGCGGCCCAGGTCCTCGGGGACTGGCAGATTCCCAACAGCCATGGCCACTCCCCTGGGGTTTTGGCCCCAGCAGCCTCCTCCCAGCACCTGCCCAGCAGGGACACATCTCCTGCGCTCCAGGCTGGCTCCCTTCTTCCAGGTCTCCTGAGCGTTCTTTCCTCCCCGACCAGCCCATGGCAAGAGGAGTCTACTCTTCCTGACTGCAGGCCTCCGCCTTGGCCACACTCACCCAGTCTTGGTTGGTATTTATTGGATGACTGCTTGCTTAGGACTCTTCTTAGAAAATCTGGCTCCTGACTGACCTGCAGACACACAAGCCCAGTCCACATGGGTGGAAACCATCACCGCACCAACAAAGAGCTTCCAAGGGGCAACTAATTTACTCTTCATAAATCTTAGTTATGGCTATGATGGTTCTTAAGAAACAGGAGGAAGGATTAGCAACATAGTTGTCAAATCCCATTTTTAAAGAGCAGTGATTTTAATTAAATTCAAGGGAAGAGTACTCAGCACTTATCTGGTATCACTAGAAAGCATGTGTCTTAGTGAATGTCAGAACCGATTAAACACTGGCAAGCAACAAGTTATCTGACAGGAAGCGAGGCTCCAAGGAAGGCCACTTCCCTCATCTTTGGTAGAGAAATAAGACCAAGGATCAAGCTTTACTAATCAGACCAATAGTGTACATGGCTTACTTTTTATTATAAAAACACATACAAGAGTTTTAAGAAATGATGAATATAAGACAAATCAGAATCACGGTGAGTTATTAAACCCGGGTTCTATATACAAATACTAAAATTCCGAAGTGGAACATTCTGCGATGTGAGGCACATCGTAGCAGTGTTCGTATGTACAGAGCACAGAGCCTGCCTGCCGGCCTGGGTCACCACCAGAGCGCACACTCGCAGCTGGACACTCCTGCGGTGGAGCTTCCCCTCAGCTCGCTTCCTGATATATAGTTAAATATTTTTAAGGAACTTTAGAGATACGAATAAAATACATTAAAGTAAGTTTCGGCTAAGGGCTCTCAGTGTTTTTCTATGGTCAATTACGCACTACATCTTGAGGAGAGCTTTTGCAGCCCATTTCCAGCTAAGGAGAGGAAGACGCTTCTAGATTTTTAGCCAATTTGTTTCTTCCTACTAATTCATATGAATGTAAAGTCCAAATCAGCTCAGGAACCGAATCATGTTTTTATATTGTAAAATGCCACTCAACTTTCAAAAGCCACTAAAAGGACACTTTCTGCAGCAAAAAAAGGGCTAGGTTCAAGTTTTTGTTGTTTGACCAAGACACAGTAATACAGTCCGTATGTCACGTGATCACGACAGCCACAAGTGAAATGTATGTGGTTGGGAAGAAACAGCGAGGCAGCCGCTGGCCTCTTCTCCCGTCTCCTTGCCGAACACCGTCTCCACGCTGGGTCTCTCCTCTCGGGACCCCGGCTGCCCTCTGACGGCTGCGGAGTTAACAAAGGCGTCAAGGCACTTCTCCAGCCGTGCCGAGCGCGGCTCAGCTGCGAGCCTCCGCACTCAACGAGCCCACTTCTTCCAGGCAGCCGACCACCGCAGATGGGACGCCGCGAGAAGTCTCCTTCCGCCAGGCTTCCAGGATCTTGGACGTTTCCGCGGGGTTGCTGGGACTCAAGTCACAAAGAGCATACACCGCCGCTAACTGTATGCCCCATGGTATATCTGAAAAGATGTTTCAAGTCAATCACAACACAAGACAATGATCTGCTACCAAGTTTTTAATGCTGCAATCTATGGGAGTACTATTCAGATAAAGAATGCTTTCTGCCAGCCGTGACAACTAAATGTAAAAGAAGAATCCCTCAGAAAAAATACTCACTTAAGACCCGTCTACAATCAAAAAGAAAACACGATGATCACAACTCTCCAGGCTCTGCAGTGGATGGGAGGCCTGCCCTGAGCGGTTCTGGAAAGATCACTCTCCCATAGTGAGGTTTTAAGGAGACGTACATGACTCTACTAAATATCCAAAAGAAGTGTTCGCCAAGTGACGCGGCATGAAAACACAATGAAATGAGACAAAATGAAGATCTCTCCTTGTGGTACGCTTGCACAGATTACAGTGCATGACGCTAGACTGCACCAGGTCACATATTACAGTATATTAGTTACAGTTCTCTCTCAGTAGCTTATTTAAGATGATTTATTTAATTTACTTAAATTTAGTTTAAGTAACTCACAAATTAGTTACAATACATTATGAACTGTGTATTTCAGTATTCTGTGAGTGATGTATCACCAACTGGTACCGAATGTTAAGTTCCCTTATCTGAAATGCTTGGGGCAAGAAACGCTTTAGGGCGTTTTTTTTTTTTTTTTTGCATGTGCTTAATGAGATATCTTGGGGATGAGATTCAGGTCTTAACATAAAATTCATTTATGCTTCCCATACACCTTATACACAGCCTGAAGGTAATTTTATACAATTTTTAAAAAAAATAATTTGGAACATGAAACAGTTTCCTGGTGTGGAATTTTCTACCTGTGTTATTTTGTCAGTACCCAAAAACTTTCAGATTTTGGAGTAATGAGGAATATGGATTAGGGATGCTCATTCTGTATTTCTGTATTTGAAAGACACACCACCAAAAAACCACTCATTCAAACAGTAATGATAGTAAAGCTGAAAATGGAGGCTGAACTGACACCTTTTAAGTCCCCCCCTCAATCTGTAAGCACTGAGAGACACACAGAGCAACTCACAGAGTATGGCCAGGACACAGAGTATGTTCAACAGTGAGAGGAATACAAATGATTCAAGAACAGCTAATTCACGCAAACACGTGGCAGTGTTCAGAGGTCAGGCTCTGGAGTCAGAAGGATCAGGGCAACTGAGCTGGCAGGGCACTGCCTGGTTCCTTACCTTAAGCAAATCATTCTTTCCTCTGGGCTTTAGTGTATGGAATTTCGTGTAAGGACAGTGCCATCCACCTCAGGGGGCGGGCCTGGGTCCAAGACATGGGGCAGGGCCATGCAGGAAGGAGGACTACTGGGTAACGTCCACTCCGGCAACAGAGCAAGTCCACACTTACTGGCAAGACAAAGGATTAGCTGCTCTTCTGGCTATCTTTTACAGCAGTGTGTGCTCTAGACCATGAAAACGACGACTGCATGTGGAAGAAATGGCGCCACTTCTCACAGTCCAAGGCGCCCCAGGGAGAGCACCTCACGCTCTCTCCACAAGCTGAGCGCATCAGGCCTGGCACTGAAGGCTGACAACAAAGAGCCTACCCTGTTAAGGACATCTTGGGTGTCAGGCCATATTTAAGATGTCACTTTGTGCATCACTGACGAGAAGCTGTTTAACTACATTATTCCTTGATTGCAAAATATTCAAATAGACTGTAGATTCATCACTTACAAGGGTTCCTTTGGGTTAAGCTTTCCCCACAAAAGAACAGACATACAATTGCGTTATATAATATGTAAATGACAAGGGAAGCCCCACGGCAGCTCTGCAACCCTCGCCGAGGCTCAGCTCACAGCAGCACAGAGCTCAGCCTGCAGCCCGGCTCTGCGTGCTGCTCTGGTGGTGAGGACTCGGCTCCAGCGGGAGGCCTTGCAGAGAGCCAGGTGGAGGTCCAGGGCTCAGACAGTGTCTGAGACAGCAGGGAGAGAGAGAAGAGAGTCCCA
The DNA here is from genome assembly GCA_004027655.1 of Graphiurus murinus. Lineage (NCBI taxonomy): Eukaryota > Metazoa > Chordata > Mammalia > Rodentia > Gliridae > Graphiurus > Graphiurus murinus. The sequence goes on along the minus strand of PVLC010002171.1, from coordinate 53,046 downwards.
CAACTCAACAGCGCAGGTTACTGCAACTGGAATAAACCCGCACTCCAAAAGTCCTGCATGCAAATGTTAATGCTGAAAGTATATGGCTGGTGTTCTCCAGGTACAAGCCAGGCCAAAAACAGAGCACAGTAAAGGCTCAAAAAAGGTTTAAAAGCGAGAGAAACTTCAGTGACATAAAAGCCATTTCAACAAACGAGTTTTACCTTCATCCTGAGCGTGCTGTATAAACATACCAATAACCGAACTAATATTTTTCACAGCAGTTGGAAATCCTTCCTTCAAACCCAACTGGCCTAAGCGACCTAGGGGAAAACAAAACAAAATGTAAACAGTCTTTGTGAAATTTGGACTCACTTTCCATACATATTTCAAACTTGTGCTCTCTTTTGTGTAATATTATGTATTCTAAGCCTAAAAACTGAACTAAAGTTAAAATGGGTACCTATTCTTAAGTGAAAAGAGGTTAAGTAGTAAAGCATCAAGACTTAATAAACACCATTTCTCTTCCAGAAGGTGTAATCAAAATGATAATCGTCTCTTCTTTTATTCACATATACAGACAAGATACAAGGTGTTGCTCTCAGGTAAGCTACAAAACAGTATGTGGAATTCAGAGAGATGGTTTAGTGGGTCAGATGTGAAATGGCTACCTTCTGTTAGGTTCATGGATCAAATACAAGACCAGGCTCTCATCAAACACGTCTCTGGCCTAGCCCTTGGCAGTCACCACTAGAGGGCCCAGTCCTGAGACTCCTCACAGCCAAAAGGCACGTGCAGCAGTGCCGGCGGCACCTCCGTGCCTCGACACAGGCAGACAGCGCAGGAGATGCACGCGGAACGCTCTACGCACAGGGAGCACACTGGCGGTGGTGAACAGAAGCGCGAGTGTGAGTGCAGCCGGCACCTTTCCCACAGAACGCCACCTTCTCTCAAAGAATGACGGATAAACTGGCTACTCTGAACACACAAACACACTCTCAAAGGTGAACAAAAGTGAGCTATAACTTCAAGGAAAGTTAAAATGGTGAATGATAAACAGAGTATGAAAAGCTTGCTGATAAGGTTTCATATTTCACATTGTAATTAATCTTTAAGAAATTACAACTTTGGTATATGAAAACATAGCAAGATCCCATCTCAAAAAAAAAATCATGTTGAGCTTTATTATGCCATCAAAGAGGAATATCTAGAATTACATATCTCCTGTTTTATGAACCAAATGTTCATTTTGGTTTATGAACCAAATCTTTATGAGATTTACTTCATATATTCAACCAAAACACATTGGAAGAGATAAGATGCATAGCAGACAGTGAGAGAACAGTTATCTTCTACCAAACCGGACAATAAAGAAGTCTGCAACAAAGCAAGACATTCTTATGACTTTTTGTTGGTTTGGGGGATAACAGGGTTTTTTGTTTTGTTTTGTTAAAAAGCCATTGATACTAATGAACGCATTACTTTTAATTTTAAATGAATAACTATTTTAAAACTTCTCTACTTAATTTACAATACTATAAATGCTGATATTCTAGAATAAAAGAAGTTCCCTGCAGTTCTCAATACTGATTAACAGTTTATAGGGGTCTTGACACCAGAAGGTTTGAGAACCACTGATCCAGGTCACAGGGCAACGCAACCAATCAAAGTCCAAAATCAAACAGGATGAACTCATCCATCTAGTCCCCAGGCACCTGGATCCTTCCTTTATTCCAGTGCGAGTTTGCTCCAAGTAGAACCCTGTTCCCTTCAGTAATCACGGCCTTCGCCTTCTTTGGGCGGTTTCCTTATGTAGGGACAGATGCTAGAACATCTTGGATGTGGTTTTCTGAATATTATATTGCATGCTCACTGTCCTGTCACATGCTCTCTCTCAATACTTCAAGCATCCATAGGTTAATGTGTGAACCCGGGACAGGAGCCTCATCTCTATTTTGAATCTGGAGAAACCGAGGCATAGAGTACTTACAGAATTGTGAAACCAGCCTAGTGCTTGTTACACGAACCCTGAATGCTGTGATATGTAGATATCCACTAGCTAATGAATATCTAGGTGGTTCCTGTGCAGCCTTTTGAGAAAGCTGAAAAATTACCTACTTCAGAATGAGAAATCTCATATTGCTGTTATCACTTTTAAATACCTCCTTGCAATGAGATCAAACTGTTAACTGAAGCTAACAGATCTGTCCTCTGGGACAATCTACCAGGTGCAGAACATGCATAATGGGTAGCAGAGAGGAACACGTGCCTGATGCGGCGGCTATGGGATCGGTCCACTAAGGATGTGTGTGCTCCCAGATATAACATATAACCAATTTGCAAAGGCTCCCTTTCTTTCAATTAAAAGTACTTAGTGAAACTGGACTTTATAAGCAGCTTAAAATAATGGAGCTACCAGGAGTAAAATAAAAGGAAATCATGAGTCTGAAATAGATATTTTGTGGAAAAAGTCTCGAGTATATGATGACTTAACAAAGATGATAGATAAATCTGCCCAAGAGATGGGAAGAAAAGTTTCCTCCAAAAGGGATGTGAGGGAGTCCAGGGTTGTTCATCTGTACTAGATTATAAACAGGAAAAGAGAGCTAACGTCGAAAACAATGTCAAAACCTGCTGTCCAGCCTGCTAAGGCAGCCTGAGGAGAGCTGGTGGCTGGTAGGGAAGGGAAGTCTCTGGAGAGACTGAAGACCACGACGACAAAGCCACAGTCGCTAAAGAGAGGGGCTGAGATGATTCCACAGGACAGACCAAACACTTGATGAGAATGGATAGAAATCAATGAACGATGGCTATTTCTCACTGTGACAAACTTGAGATACGAGGCAATGTTTCCCTAGCATTTGGTTTCCAGTTAATACTAGGTGGGCCACATTAGTGAGTTCTTTGAGGCAGAGACATCGCATTATAGGGTTTTAATTTCACTCAATCTAATGATATACCACTTGTATTCTTTTCCTACTGCTTTTTCATATCTTTTGCTTATTTTTCTATATTGTTTATATGGAAACAATATAGTGTTTATATTTTCCCTATTGATTTTTAAGTCTTTAAAAATTAAGTTTATTAAATATTTAATAACCCTCTTCCCCATGTGTCTTACATATTTGCTAATGCTTTGAGTCAAACAGAAACTTTAAAATTGTTTTATAATCAAATTTATCCATTTCGTCTCTTCCTTGGTGTAATATCCAGGCCAAAATTACAACAAATCTATATATGGACATATATAAACTAATCTTAATTTGATAAAATAAATAAATAAATAAGTGAGTTAGTCAACACTTTTCTGGAATTCTATGAGAAGCTGTCACTGGAATCAGGCTGTGTGTGGGGGGGGGTGGGTAAGAATTGCTGCAGATAAGAGAAATCTGGTCAAAGGTAGGAGAGCCTTTTAATAACTAGTAAAACTCAACGCTGACAATTTTACAGGGCGTGGACAAGCAGCTTTTCAGAGATGAAACAAAGTGGAAAAAATAGAGAATCCGGGCTCCACAGCAGGGGTACAGCCAAATGGCCGCTGAGGTCCTCTTAGACTAGAGAGTGGGAGAAGCAATGCCTTGCTTAAGGCATCTTTAAACAGTGGTTTTAATCCAATTCTCTTAAGCTATCCTCACTGTGTGAGTATGAAAGAATTGGGGCAGGTTTTGTAACGATATCCCGATTTTAGACAGCAAATGAGACTACATCTGAAAGTCAAAGAGTTCAATTATATGTCAAATGTACTAACATGAAAAATCTTAGCCTCTGGCAAAGATGGGTACAACACTAAATGTATAAAAAAGACTGAGTAAGGAGAAGAAATTACATACAGAAATATCTATCCTGAGCATTGTAAAAGCAGTCATTAGGGTGAAATTCCAAAGCCAACATACATTAGTATATACTTATTCTCCCATCAAGATATCAATAACCACAAAAAAAGCAATAAAACAAGCAACTTACCAATCAGTCTCAGAATGGACGCTATAATAACATCAGGAGTATACGCAATGTTCGCGTGTCCTTTTCTGTATTTTATCCACTTATCCATCACAGGCCACAGTTCCTTACTACCAAAAAAAAAAAAGAAGTTAAAGGACGTATGTCCACTATTGCTCAAATAATAATGGATCTTACACATGATCCAGACAATGAGCAAAGAGGGGTAAGTGTTGAGAAGATTGCATTTGACTCAGATGAGAAAAGACATCTTGTCCAACGACTCCAAATACTTGTGACCACACTTGCTTGTAAGGGCTGTCAATACCCACCTGTGTTTGCCCTTTTAACTCTTTTTATAGCGTTCCCAGACTCACAAAACTAGGAAGTGGTGGAGTCTTGATTTTCCCTTGGTCCCTCTAAGTGCTAAGGAGGCCCGCAGGTAACCACGAGAATCACACACAAATGGATTGTGAGAATAATAAGAGCTAAGCCTGAGAGAAACCAATGTCAATCAAAGCACACTTTAGAAAAATAAAGGGAACTTCCCACATACTGAAAACAGTGTCAATTCCTCTTTTCAAAAAGGCATTTATTTCTTGCACAGGCAGTCAAAATGTTATCACTGGAAAAGTTAAATGAGGACAAACAAAAGAAAAATGGAAAATAAAAAGCACTCCAATTAACTCATTTCAGATAATGACACTCCTCTTCTGTTGTTTTCCCACTTTGTTGGACAGAGGTAGGCACTCACAAGATGCCTGGAAGAGCCTCCATGAGTGACAGGCAGATTCACGACAGCCCATGGAGGGAGGACCGTGCTTTACTTTCACAGGGACTAAGAGTAACTTGCTCTGGGGGCTAGGGATCTTCTAACGGCGGCTTTTCTTTGCAGATACTTCTTCCTCCTTATGTGCATAAAGAACCTGGTGAGACCCCCAGAGTGTTGAGGGAGGAGGCAGGGCCTGGGTCCTTTAGCGGGAGGATCTTGGACATGACACTCCTGGGGTGCCAGCCCTGGTGCCTTCATCTGTACCGGGGACAGAAGGGCCCTGCCTCCTGGAGTCGAAGAGAAGAGGTTCCCATAGGCACTAGACACACAGCTCTGTCACTTTCTTATTTAGTAACTGAGAAATATTTCTCCATGTCAACACACAAAAGCCTATTTTTAGGCTATGTATTTTAATACAGCTAGATCTCATTCTACAGATGAACCATGATCTAATTCCTGTTGTTGGGCATTTAGACGGCTAGTCTTTCTTCAGTTTCAGGGGAGGGTACGCAACAGAATAACCTTGTATACAGATGGGCCCGTGCAAAGGTAATTTCACAGAGTATATCCTTCAAATATTTAAAGGACACAGGATATCAACCGTTTGGTGAATATTTTTTCATATTATAAACTCCCTTGAACCACTCTGTCTCAATTAGGGTTTTGCCAAAGCTCCTTAATAGTTGGATCATGAGCAGGGCTCGGTCCAATGGACTCCTGGCAAGGCAGATGGTTCCAAGGAGGAATATATAATATATAATATATAATATGAATATATAATCCAAGGAATATAACATAAAGCAGGTTATGTGTGGCATATCCTGCTTTACATTATATTATTCTGGGAATCTTAGGTACTTTTGGTCTTGCTTGTTCATTGTTCATAAGAGAAAATTTTTAGAAATACATGGTGGCCGGAAAAGCAGTGCCTCGAGACAAACACATAAGAAATTCATTAACCACTTACAGATATCAATCAGAAAACAGGCTTTACGAACCATTCTGGAAAACAGTCCCTGAATAACTATGTTTCCTTTCAACACAAACATGGAGAAAACAAAGTACTTAAGTTTAAGAAACGTATATCAACAATCCTGTCTGTGGGATAAGTAACTTAAAAAATAATAAAAGAATCTGAGGCCCTCCAAAGGGATTGAAGCATATGTAGTCCTTGCTAACTCCCATGCTGTCTCCCTAGCGCGTCACAGAATACATTGATAAGACAAACTATAGTTGACAAAGACCACAAGTGGGATACAAAGAGCTCCCTATCTACATGATAACAGATAGGACATTCTAGAATAATGGATATAGGTTGTTCCTCGATAACCTTTAACCTTGCTTTGTACTAGAGTCAAAATAGAATCATTATATATGTGATGTACTCTTTGTAACCTTTACTGTTTTCTTAACCTCGTTGTCTTTTTGTAGTTAAGGATGTACCTACTTGACTTTGAAAAATAAGCTTACTGACGCCAAGCTGTCTGTAAAATTTCTTGTTCTATATGCTTCACTGCAAAAAAGATAGGATAAAAATACCTGCTCGTGAGCAATAAAGCAGATTGGTGTGCGTATTCTCATTCCTGCGACCTCATCTCTCTCACCTGTTGAAGGATCCCCAACTCCTGCTAGGGCTGGACCCCGGAAGGGTTCCACAAGAAAATTAAGGCCCACAGGAAGATGAGCAACAACTTTCTTCATTGTCTCAGAGATGGGATGTACAGCTAGTATCCGAACTATAGATACACACAGAAAAGTTAACACCCAAAATAGAATGTGCCTTGAGTATCAGGCTTAATGTCTCTCCAAGTAAAAACGCTTCCAAGTATTCTAGAGCATTCGGCCATTATGATAATGAATTAATGAATAGGACATTTCCTCTGACTCATCTGCAGAGTGTTCCTTGTGACAGGCCCTGTCCTACATGCTGAGGGCCTGCCAGGAAATCAAACCCCCTTCCCAAGGGGCTTTTCTACTGGGGAGACGGTAACAGAAGGCAGCGAGAGGTACTACAGAGTAAGGAAGCATGGATGGAGCCACACAGACATTTAAGGGTAGTGTTACTAACTTTCACTAAAATAAAAATGTTATCATTTGTAAATGTTTCGGCTGCCTCCATAAAGAAAACAAAATGATTCAATCACCACTCAGTATTCAACAGACTAGGGTACAATCAACCCATCTTTAAGTCCCCAAACAGCTAACCTTATGATGTTATCATGCGTCCATATCCATTTCTGATGACAGCAGAGTAGATCGATGGCAAATATGTATTCCCACGTGTTATCACTGAGGTCTTCTCCAAATTTTTCACTGGACTGAAATTCTGTTTTTGGACACAGCTGTATGGTCAAAAGCAGCTTAGAAATCATGATGCCAACATCTACAGGAGCACTCTAACAAATGAAAATAAATTAAAAATATAAAACTTAGAGTCTCAAATATAGTACATCTTATGTCAGTAATCTCCAAGATTACAATATGTATGAGATGGATAACTACTTAACCTTAAAAACACTTTTGCAAACAGCTGCATTTTGAATAAGAAACTAAGTTTATCTTAGTCATAATCTTTATCATAAAATAACTAGCATGGTTGTTGACAGGTCAGAGGGAAAAAAAAAAAAAAAAAAAAAACTACACAGCAAAATGCACAACTCAGTCAGCTTTTACCCAGAAATTCATAAAACCAAGTCAGACAGTGCTAGACAACATCTAGCATCTTTAAAATTTGTGTACACATTTTTAAAATATTTATCAGCACTGCTGCATGTATTTGTAATTTGGACATCCTTTTTTTGTTGAGTTGTAATCCATTATATGGATGTGTCACTATTTGATGCTTAAGTCACTTGTTGATAACATCTGGGTTATTGCCAGCTTTGGGGTACTGTGTTTTTATGAGCAGCCATATACAAGTCTCCTTGTGGAGTATGAACTTCACTTCTCTTGAGTAAATACCTAGGAGTGGAATTGCTGGGCCCTTTGCTAAGAATATATTTAACTTTCTAAGAAGCTGCCTGCCCAGCTTCCAAGTACTTGTACCATTTAGTATTTGCACAAGCATTGTATGCAAGTTCCAGTCTAGTATAAAATGATACATATGTAATATAAGCTTATATTATCAATATAAACATGGTTTCAGAAATTTGCTTTATTATTTAAATGTCTCAAGATGTCAATTTGGGGCTAAAGCTTCTTAAGCTTTCTATCAGATAATCTGTTAACCAATCATGGTTCAAAGTAATCTGATAACCAAAACTCATTCAAAGGCTAAATATTCTTTCCTTAGGGAAGTCACGGACTTTCAACCTGAAAAGATGCAGAAATAAGTGCAGACATGAAGCGAATCACACTCATACATATCCTCTTTTTATTTAGAGAATGTTTAAGAATACAGTAATTATGAACATATGATCATCTGCCTGTGAGCTACTTATGCTATGTAAAAGCACTGAGAACTGCTGTTTAAGTGGTGGCACAGGTTAAGGTATTTATATTAGAACGATGGATGACTTTAGTTAGAAATTGAATTAGTGAAGGTTATATGTAAGATTGATCATTTAGAAGATGCTAAAGTGTTAAAACATCAGTTAACATAATGTTAATCAATGGGCAAATAAAGACTTACTTTTGTAAAAACTACTTGATTTATAAATGGAACAAGATTTATGGCTTTAAAAGCTTTAACTTCAAAACTAAGTGGTAACTTGAACCAAGTATTCACTTGGTTAAGGCCCTTATGGATTTAAAAACTCCCCTGAAAAAACCCGGAGGGGCACCACCCGAGGGTCTGCAGGAATATTCACTCCCATTATGGCAGTGTAAGTTGGGCACTCCTGACCCAGCAACCTGAAATTCCAGGGCGTGATGCTCAAAAAGCTTTGGATTTGGGGCATGCTGGATTGAGGATTTTCAAATTAGGGATGCTCAGTGTGTATCTAAGTAAGTGAAATGCCAAACACTAAAATCTGAACTATTTCTGGGAGCATTTTGGACAAGGGATACTCCCTGGGGAGGGGGATGCATGAGTGGCTTCGGGTGCCCACTGGCAGGAGTGGGGAGGTTTGCTGAGTTTCTTGCAGTGGTGGGAATGGAACCCAAGGGAACCCAGACCATCTGCATGCTAGGGAAGCACCTACCCCTGAGCTACACCCCAGCACAGAAAGTCTCCTCTGCTAAGTGACTCACTGGAATTTCTGACAGTACCTTACATGAATGTACTTTGGTCTTTCTAGATAAGACTGCTGAAGAGGTAATTACAGACTTGTTTTTTGTTTGTTTGTTTGTTACTAGGGATTGAATCCAGGAGCATTCTACCTCTGAGCTACACCCCTATCCCTATTTTTATCTTGAAACAGGGTCTCACTAAGTTGGGAAGGGCCTCACTAAGTACTTGAGACTGGCCACAAACCTGTGATCCTCCTCTCTCAGCCTCCCAAGTACTGGGATTACAAGCGTGTGTCACCATGCCCAGCTTACGAACTTGCTTTTTAATATTTATCTAACTCAGGACCAACAACAGCCCTTCCTTCTCTTTTAATTAAAAAGAAAAGAAAAGAAAAGAAAGCCTAATGAACACTAAGATCAAAAAGTACTTAAAAAGGAAAGCAAAATAGCATATAAAATTCACTATACATATAAGCTACGAGAATTTAAAAGACAAAAGTAATATATGTCCATCAAGAAGAAAAAAGAAAAATCACAGATTTGAATGTCTTTTCTTAAAAATTACTACCAACTGGATTCTCAGTAGATAAAGAATGAAAGAATACCAATCTATATACTATTTTAACACATCAGCAACTAAAGAAAAAATAATAAAAGGTAATATGAGAATGAAATGTTTAGAAGAAATAAAAATTTATTAGAAATAAAAATATAAAATACTATATTCAGAAAAAGTCTATCAGGATGAACTAAGGTATCAACATTCTTCACCTAAATACCTATTATAGAATCAAATAACTTACAGCTCCTCCAAGTCTTTTACCTATATATACATCTGCACGGATTTCATCAGTCAATTTTTTTTGGTACTGGGTATTGAACTCGGGGGCATTCTACCTCTGAGCTACAACCTCAGCCCTTTTTTTAAAAAATTTTGAAACAGGATCTTGCTAATTTACTGTGTACTGCCAATTCCGAACCTGCGATTCTCCAGTCCTGGCACATCAGTCATAAATTAATGTATAAAACAAACCATTACATTAATAAAATCTGCACATCTACAATGCTTCCTGGACTATCTTAGATTACAATGATATTTTAAAGAATGCAATACGAAAATGTCTCCAAAAATTCCTATGAACTAATGTAAAACTAAACACAGCCAATAATAACATCTATTAAGGGCTACAAGTATGGTATTCTAAGATAAAATAATTTTATTATAATGTAAAAACTCACCTTTTCCCAATTGAGGAAGGCTCTCAAACAGTTTAGAACCTCTCCTTTGGCACGCTGCCTGGCAACTAGCTGCATTGCTTTATTAATCACTGACTGAGAGAGAAATATATCATGCCACATGTTTGCAATGAACAAAGTCAATTTCTCAGACTCTGGAAAATCTGTAAGAAAAAACACAATAAACCTTTATGTCTGATCAAGTGAATCAATTAAAAATTTCAAATCAATTTTCTTTATTTGACTGGTGCCTTGGCACGGCACCCTGCAGCTGAAGGGACTGTACAAGGCTAGTTCAAATGAGGCTCTGTGCTTAGTGCGCTCAAAATCTTTTTCCCCACTGTGACATACTTTCGTTAGTTACATTTTAAATACAGTATGCATATACTTAGCATTGTATAAAAAAAAATTCAAAATGAAAAGGAAAACGTCCTTTCTGCAAATCTCCTGAGTCTATTTGATATATCATCACAGAACATTTTACTGTATTTATACATTTATAGAAAACTTGTAGAACACAAGCTTTTGAAGAGATTTTTTAAAATATCTAATAAATTCTGGATGATAATCCTGAATTGAACATACTTTCTCCAACACTGGCTTTTTTCTTTTTTAGTTAATTTAACTGAAGTATAGTTTACATAGAAAACATACAATCTTAAGTGCACAATTCCATATATATATTCCATATATTTTGACAAATAAATACATCCACGTAGCTATCAGCACCATCAGCCCAAAACTTGTCTTGCTCCCACCCTTTAGAGCGGGACCTGGGAACCTTGCCCTGCTCCCGTCACCACAGCTTTCCTAATGGATTTGTGTGGCGTGGACTCTTCTGTCTGGCTCACATTCATCCATGCTGTTGCATGCAGCAGTCTACTGCTCTGTAATGACCAAGCAGTTCTCCACTGTTCTGACTGACCTTTTCCAGTTATGGACTGTTAGGAATCAAGATGTTATAAATATCTATGTACTAGAGTCTACGTAAGGATATGCCTCTATTTTTGTTGGATATGTACCTAGGACTACAATATCTGGATCCTAAAATAAACCAATGTGTTCATTTTATAAAAAACGTTCAAGAGTTCCAATATGTTTATACCCGTCCATGTGAAGATTTTTATCCTGTTTGTCCTGAAGCACACTGTGTTAATTTTTCTGTTCTACTTTATCACCACCATATTGTATTAAAAAAGGTGGTCAGCTCAGAGCATCAACTCAATGCGCTACTTGGATCTGTTTATCTGTCACAGGACTTCTGCACATGCTCCCTCTGCCTGGGATCTCCTCCTCACTCCTGATGCACAAACTTGGTGGGACATTCACATCCCAACCCCAGAAGTCACACTGACGTGGAAAAGCCCACCTTCCAAGTACAATTCATTCATTCAACAGTGATTAGTGACTGCCAGCAAAGCACTTTTCTAGGGTAGGGAAAGTGGTGAAACAAGACAAACCAATGTCTGTCCTTTCAGGATATACAATGTTCCGGGAGCAGGAAACAGCAAACAAAATGATATGATATAATAAGGAGTGATAAGTGCCATGAAGACAACTAAAGGAGAACAAGGCAGACGTAATGACTACGGAGATGCAGGTCACCGCGTGAGCCCTAAGGAAGTTGAGGGAAGCAGAAAGAGAAATCTGAAGGAATAAAGACTGCGGTGAGAATGGGTTTGCTGTGGTTGAAGAAGAACAAGGAATCCTCATGAATGTGGCTGGGCCAACATCCCTCTTCTCTACCACCCATCACCTTTAAAACCAATGTGTGTTCATGTAACTATCTCTTAGAATGCACGCTGTACGGTTTGTTGGACAAATGAGTGACTCAAAGAGTAAATAAGGAAGTGGGCAACACTTAAAGAGACCTTCTGATAATAAAGCTGCATTTGTATTCCATTTGCCAAATTAAAAATACTGATGACTTGATACAATGAAGAATGACTCCTAATATGATAGAGACTAAAGAAACAGTAGTAAAGGAAAAAGATAATCATAAAACAACGGTCAGGCCTCTATTTCCTTTTCACCTTTGTGATATACCTCTTGGCTTGTCATTTTAAGTGCTCTCATATTTTATGTCCACTATATCTGATTCCAAAGAAGTAACGCAGGAATAAAGCAAATACACAGTAATGACACATACTCTATATACAAGTATAAATATTACATGCTGACGTATGTAAGTTTAATTAAATGGTTTAAGCTCTGTATATTCTCTACTAAATGCACAAAACATAACATTAAAGATATGTTAGCAATCAAGTGAAAAACATAGATCCAAGTATAAGGTAAAAAAAATAAAAAATCACTAGCATCTTTTCAATACAAAGACATCTCAATCTAAACATACCTTCCTTAAGTAGGCTGTAGCAAAACAAGCGCGCTCTCTCCAAGTCTCTGAGTTGCCGACAAATGCCCACATACACTCTGCATAGGGCATGAATGTAAGTGTGGTCCCCAGACATCTTCTGAATTTTTAGTTCTGAGAGAATAGAGTGAAGCAAGCACTCTGCCAAATGCTAGATCAGAAAAAAAAAAAGATAAAACGCAATGTACACTTGTACTTATTTTTAGCCTACCTAAAATAGCTATGGGTAACTCAATTTAGCATATATTGAAAAAATGAAAACTTGCACAGAAGTTAGACCACAGTAACGACTGGTAGTAACTTCCTTAGCCACAGGTGTTGGGGAGGGGGTCAGAAATCCCCATGCTTACCTGCTTCTTGTTTTGGTAACACTACAGATGCCAGATGGCAAGTCTGAATATCAGTTCTCTACTGCCGTAAGGATTCCAAGGATATACAGATAACCTCTAAAGAATGAACCACTGAGCACTGGAAATCATGCACACAAGATATTGTTGGGATATTTAGAAAATGAAAAACCGCAAAAGTCTTAACAAACTGTGTAAAGAGGCATGTTCCCTCTCTTCCCTCGTCTCAAAACTAAGCAGTTGTTCCTGTCTCATTTGTGATCCTCATCACTGGACAGTCTGTAAAACTCACACATGACTCTCAAAGTGTTTACAGGGCTATTCAAGGAAAAGAAAGGATCTGCTATGTGACAGGAATTTGATGGGAAAGAAATTACTTTAAGCATTTAAACATGCCTGGACCAGGTGGAAAGATGCGCTTTAGTCTTGACAAATTTTTTTCTTTAAGATTAAAAGTTACTTAATAAATACAAAAGATCGAGCCTTTAGTACCTCCTCACTTGTTAAGTTCATAAAGTGTTGGCTGGAAGTGAACGTGTGTCTCAATGTTTCTACGGATAATTCTCCACTTTCAAAGTACAATTATCTGCTCATGGCTGATGGCACATTTTCTTTCTTTTTTTTTTTGGTGGTACTGGGGATTGAATCCAGGGGCATTCTACCTCCAAGTGACATCCCTAGTCCTATTTTTTGTTCTTTATTTTGAAACAGGGTCTTACTAAGTTGCAGAGGGCTTCACTAAGTAGCTGAGGCTAGCCAAGAATCTGCAATCCTCCTGTCTCAGCCTCCCAAGTAGTGTAGGATTACAAGCATGTACCACCACGTCCGGCTTCAATGGCACATTTTCTGAGGGCCTAATGCACTTAAGAGTAAAATAGTTACATACCTTTTTTGTTGTGCAAAATTCATGAACAACTTCTTTCTCTTGATCTCTCATGACAGGTTTTTTGGAGATATTTCCCACGTACACATGGCTACGAATGACAGGCAAGAGGTCAAACGCACACTCGGCAATCTTGTTCAGTGCATGGGCTATGGCTTTGTCATGTGACTCCACCGTTTCTTTGGGGCTGACACGGACCTGGGAAATGGCACCGCCAGCAGGGACAGCGCTTCTTTCCTCCTCTGTTGTGACAACTTCCACCTGAGGGGGGCCTCCTGGGAGGTGTGGCGCTCCTTCTGCAGCGGCCCCCCTGGTTTCCGGTTCTGGGGACTCGCTGTCCAGGCGCAGTCTTTTAGCACTTCTCAGGGTAGATGCCGACAGCGCTCTCTTCCCACTTGAATCCCCCGGGTCTCGTGACCTGTCTTGGCTGCCGTCACCACCAGAGCCACCTCCGGTTTTGACGAAAGCAGTGGACTTGGAGGTGATGGCTTTGAAGCCTATGAGCGCGCTGACGGGCCCTTGCCCCTTGCCGTCGGCAGAGCCTCGAGACAGCTGGATACTCCCCTTGAGGATGCTGAGGGTCCGGGCCCTGGCAGACAGCTCTGGGTACATGGTGTCGAGGATTTTAACGGAGTTCTCCTGGGGCCCGCCCACCGCAGCATGGCCGGGGGCGCAGGGTGGGAGTCGGCCTGGTACAGGGAGCGCGTGCTTTGGTGTGGCCGCGCAGAACTGCAAAGGCGAGGACACGATCCTCCCGCTGGCAGCTGCAGGGGACAGAGCTGGAGAGGGCCCTGGCGGAGAGGCCCGCAGGAGGTCTTCCGGCCACGGAGACAGCACTGGAGGCCCTGGGGTCTCACAGGAGGGGGACGTCTGGCCAGCAGGAGACGCTGGTGAGGAAGGACTGGGACTGGCTATGAGAGGAGAAAGTGGCTGTGAAGTCCTGGGAGGGGTAGCTATCAGAGGAGCAAGCAGCGGAGGCAGAGGGGGCCCCACCTCTCGCCGTATCTTGCTCAGAGTGTCGGCGGCACAATCTGTCGGGGTAGATGTATCCGCATTTGCCAGGATGGGCTGAGTTTGACTTCTTTGAGGTTTTGTATTACCTTTCTCCCCTGAAAATGACAGTGGAGCCTCACTCTGGTGAATTTCACCTCTGCCTGAGGCCAACATCTTCACTGGTTTGTTGGTCTGATCTTTGTTTGAAATCTTCGAGCCACTCTTATTTTTGCCAGATGGCTCTAGCTTCCAGTTGTAATAGGTGTGATCCGACACAACGTTCTGAGTGTCGTAAGTCTGGTCATAAATCTGGGAGCTCACCCAGATACTAGGCTTCACAGGCCTGTTGCGCAAACGGCTTTTATCAAATTTGGCGTTCTGAGCGCTGCCTGCAGCATCCTCTCGGGCACCTGAAAGATCATTGCCACACGGAGGTTCCTGAAGTGGAGGGTCAGTGTGACTGCCCTCTGCAGACTTCTCCATAGAAGTCACTGGAACAAAACCAGCTTCCAGCTCTACCTGATCCTGAGAAGCAAGGACGTCCCCAGGAGTGTCACACAGGATGACCTGGTCCACATCTGGGGAGGCAGAGACCCCGCTGATGATTGTCCAGTCGTCCCCCTTTTCGATGACTAGATTCTGATCCTGATCTATAAGAACATTTATGACTTCGGAGGTCACTGCAGATATCTGACACTGAAACGATGGCGATGGCTCTGCCTCACAAGAGCAGGGCTCCGTCCTGGGCTGCTCCGTGGGGTCAGAGCACAGGGTTGCCAGCTCCTCGGGCTCGGCCAGGCCCTCCTCCCGGCCCTCCTCCTCCTCCTCGGCACGCCTGGCTGCATCTGGCTTATCCTGGGGTCTGTTCGGAGCGTCTTCGGGAGGAGGTCCCTCACTGGCAGGAGACCCACTTCCACCATCCACAGCAGCCAGCGGGGGGAGTCCTGGGAGGTGGAGGGTGGGGCTGGGTGTTGTTAGAGGTGGGACTTTTTCTTTCACATCTTCAGTTGTCAGGCTGTTAGGTGCATTTAAGAGGAATAAATTGTCACCAGTATCTTTGTCATTACAGCTCTCATAATTTGTTTGAAGTTCTTGTCCAATCTTGGTGAGAACCTCAGTTAGTGTTTGCAAAGAACACTGTGCTAGCTGGCTTGTGCTTTTTAAAGAATCGTCGTCTTCCTCAGATTCAACCCACTCTTCGGAGGTTCCAGGTGTTTCTTCTTCACAGGGCTGCTCCCTACATTTCTCTCCAGAGATTCCACTTTGTTTTAGCTCTTTGCTCAATTCTTTATTTAGGGTTCCTTTGCTAGAACATTCTGAAACAGAATCCCCTGAACTAATATCTTTTAACTGACAACTTTCAAGAATCATAACCACCTCTGATGTAGAAAGTCTGTCTATGTCGGGAAAACCACTTATATTAAAATCTTGAAGCGCTGAGGTCAAATAAGCCACCTCTGCGTTAGGCCTCACCTCGGCTGCCCCAGTCCCATTCTCCGAGTCCCGGCTTGGGCTGGTCACGGCCTCCTGCCCGCTGGATGCCAGGGCCTCGGCCTCGGCCTCGGGTTCACCCTCACTGCAGCTGGGCGCCTCACTGCCCTCGACCTCAGTGTCCTCGTCTCTTCTCTCCTGGATGCCTCGGTAGCAGTACGCAGCACTGGGAGGACCGCTGGGGGCCGCAGGCTGTGTTTCCTCATCTTCTGTGCCAGGTACCGCAGGAGCAGTGCCTGTGGTGTCAGGGCATTCAGAGGAGGCTGCACTGGGGGTTTCTGACGCTGACTCCGAGGGCTCAGGGGCTCCTTGCGGTGTGCTAGGAGGGGCACCTGCAACAACCAGGGCCTCAGGGCCCGGCCCTGGTGTGTCTGCACAGGGCGCTTCTGCAGCAGGATGGCCTCCCGACACCCCGGCTTCCCCTGGAAGCAGCTCACTGCTGTCCACTCCACTGGCGTGGGACTCTGAGGTATGCGGAGACTGCCGGGGCATCGGCGCCTCTCCCTGCTCTGTGGCTTCCCCTATAATGTCTTGGCTTTCAGTGAGGATGTCTTCAGAAGATAATCTGTTATCTGTGGAACAATCAACCTTCACTGCTGTTAAAGAAGCACTTGGAGAGTCACACTCAGGCTTTCTCCAGGACGCAGAAGGTTCTGGAGAAGAACTTTTCACAGCGCCTGCGTCTGCTGCTTTGAGGTTTGCTGTGGCACCATCCCCTTTCCTACACTTTGCTACAGAGGACACACTATCAGTTCCATCATAATGTTCTGTTGATAAGGCCGGCTCCTTGGCAGGTAATCTCATGTGTTCGGAGGGAACACTCGGGGTCTTTCCAGGTCTTGCCTGCTTTGTGATAACTGACACCTGGTTAGGCAGCAAGGAACCAGCAGCCTTGAGTTCCACACAACTGCTCTTTTCTCTAGCAGATTCAGGGACGGTGGCTGATCCTCTATTTTGTAATGCTAGTGCCACTGCCTTTTCTAACTGGTGGCTAGTCTTTCGTTCAGGTTCTGAGGTAGCTCTTAGACCTTCTTCACCACCTCTCTTTAGAAACTTACTATAGTGCCATGATGTGCTTTTCACAAAACCAGAGGCACTCTTGACCAAGCCAGCTTGAGAATCTACTAGTGAAGTCAAATTAGACTTATGTAGTGTGAGCTCCGTTCTTGGATCCCGATTTTCACACTGTCCATCTTTTGTTGCTTTCCTAAATATGGACTGAGAAAGTGAATATATTTTGGTCATACCTTCTACAATTTTTGTACCATCTATCTCCCTGCTTTTCTGTTCACTAAAATCAGATGTTGGCAATTCAGGGCTCAAAGCATGCAAACTATTCCCCTGGTTTTCTCGTCTAGAAGACTTTGGTGGCTCAGACTGCAGAAGTAACGTGTTTAAAGTTTTAGTCTGTGATTTTTGTTCTGAATGACGCAGTTCAGTAGGCATTAGCTCAGTTGGAAGATCTGCTTCATTAGCATACTCCAACTGCGAAGACTGGGCATTACTGCACACAGACACTGGTACAGAGGTAGAAGAGGAAGAAAAGCGGGCTTTAGCAACAAGCCCGGCCACACCCATCATGTCTCCTGGGTCACCCTCCGGGGCACCAAATGAGTCTCCTAAAGTCGACCCTCGCGCATCTTTGCTTTCCTTTGCCACTTCTCGAGATAGTCTCTGAAAATGGCCAGAAGTGGCCCCACGGTCTGACTTGGGAGCGTTGTCATCGGACCGCGTCCACTGGGGGAACCCCGATGGGGGTGAGGCTGTCAGCCTGGAAGACAAGGTTTGCCCTTCAGAGTCAATGAGCTGGGCTAATGACCTTTGGCCCAGGGGAGGATGGCAAGACTCCGTCTTCCCCAAGGCCACGCCCTTCTCTGGTGCTGGCCTTCCAGACAGCTTCTCTACCCAGAGGCCCCTGGTGTGCTTCTCAGGTGCCTGCTCCACCTGGCCTCCTGCCTCCTCTGAGAGATCTCTCTTTCTACCACTCGCAAATTCAGATGACACTCTCCAGGGCTCCTCCTGTGGCAAAGAGGATGTGGTTGAAGGCTCCCTCACGGCTGCTGTTGAAGTTGCCACTTTATTTACTGCTAATTTATTTCCAGCTTGGATAGCTTCATATGATTTTGGGTTTTCCTCCCATGTGCCCCTCCCTTTACATTTTGTGGTCAGGCCAAAATAATCTTGTGATTCAGCTGTATCATCTTCTGAAACAGACTCAGCGGAATTTTGAAGCTGGGTAGAGTCACTATCACTGGAATCTGAATACTCGCCAAAGTAGGTTTCCTTAAAAACAATACAATATGAATTATGCTAAACTCTCATTTGACAGACTCACATGACTACCATCATTAATCAAATGCACTAAAAAAAAAAGCATAGAATTCTTTTTTTTTTTTTTTGTGGTACTGGGGATGGAACTCGGGCATTCTACCTCCAAACTATACCCCAGCCCTATTTTTTTAATTCTTTATTTTGAAACAGGGTCTCCCTAAGTTGCAGAGGGCCTCATTAGGTAGCTGAGGCTGGCCCCAAGCCCGGATCCTCCGGTCTCAGCCTCCCAAATAGCATGTAATTCCTGAATAATTTTTAACATCACCTCTGGGAAGGATAGTCTGGGCTCTGGGATGGTTGAGAGTGAGTAGAGTCTCCGTCTCTGGTGTGCTGATTCTCTGCCCACTCCTTAAACCTTCCCAGAACCCCAACCCCGTGTCCACTGCTCTCCTGTAACAAACACCTTCCCAGCCTCACTTCACACAAGGCCCAGGGTTATGTGTCTTCCTTTAACTTCCAAACTCTTACTTCCCGGTGTTCTCTGCCTCTGCTCCAGAGCCCTCCCAGGGCGCAGGCCTCCAGGCAGCTTCCTTGAGCGCCCAGGCTCACTACCGCTCCGCAGGCGCCCACGCTCTCCTGCCACATGAACCCCTCCACCGTTCCTCAGGCCAGCGCTGCCCTCCTTACACAGCTCCTCATTGCTCCAGAAACCCTCCAGGACCCCCAGTACATCCCTCCCGAGGGTGGTAACTGCCTACAGTCGGTGACATCAGACCGCTGGCCTGAAGACTCACCATGTAGACACAAACTTGCCCCAGTAAAAAAGTATTTCCTCTCTTGAATTTAGACTACTGCTGTCTCCTGGCTTTCCTCCCTGCTAAGCTCCTGGTCTCCACTCTCCTCTCCCTGGCTTGTCACTTACCTGTTGCTAGTTCCTGGGACTCAGGGTCTCCACCTCCTCCCCTTCCACACGCTCTTCCTGCCTGCCATCAAGGAGCCACGTGGCGCCCACTGCCCTCCAAAGCCCCGGTCCTAAGTGCCTACGTCCCACCACCATCTCCCTCCAAGCACCATGCCCATGCATCTAGAATGATGCTGCACAGTCCCACCTGGAAATCCTACAACAATTTAATAGCTCACATTTTACACATTCCTTTCCACCCAAGCAGAGTCTCTTCTTAAAGCAACTATTTTTCAATATTCTTTTCTCCTCAATTTCCACTAAAAATATTATAAGTGCTGCCCATCTGATCTCATGACACTTCTAACCAGTCTTGCCTCTTTAACCCAATATTACAACTTGAGTCCGGGTATCAAGAATTAGGTCAACTACATACTTGACCTTGCCTGTTTGCTGACAATCCCCCAACAACTAATAGCTCACAAGTGCTGCCCATCTGACCTCATAATAATGTCAATCAGTCCTTCCTAAAGGTGTCAAATCTGCTTCATCAAGACTGACGACTTCCTAAGAAGCCACTCACAACTGTTCTGCAAATGACAAAAAGATGGCGGACTCGGGTAAATGTGGGACTTTGGTTACACAAGTGCTTGGGTGTGCACGCTACATGGGGAGATATTTCTACCACCTTAACCTCCATGCCTACGAATGTACAGTTTATTCATTCCATGTCTACTATGTGCCCGGCAGTAGCAATAAAAATGAATACTTAAGACAGGCGTTCTAATACACAGTGAGAAAAGCCAGACTACAGTTAGTCCAAAGGGCACCGGCACGCCTTAGCTTCTGATGTTACTCTAATAAGACATGCTAACATGAAGAGCTTTGCCTGAATCCACTGAGCTAAACTAAGTATGACAGCCGTATTAGGACAGTAAAACTCAGAGCAAACTCCAACTCACCGGTGCCAGTGAGGAGGGCAAGGAGCCCGGGCGTGGAGAAGCCATCGGCGGGGGCGAGGGCACCGGAGACAGGAGAGGAGGAGGGAGCTTGAAGAAGTCGATTGCAGCCTGAAGATCTTCATCCACTAAATGCCCACGGTCGGCAACGTCGGTCCTGTCCCCATCGTCAGCACTCTGCACCAACACCGCAGGATTCTCGTCTGCCTCGGGAACAGCGGCAGTACTGAGGCTTGCTCCCCTGGGCCTCTCTCTGTCCACACTCTGACGTGGAGCGAAGCCACCCTCCATCTCCATGGACAGTTTTGTGAGGCACGTCTGCACAGCTGAGCTCCTGAGAGGAGGGCTGCCTTGTGCTGGAGGTAGTCCGCCATCTTCCCCAAATGTTCGACATCTGGTATCTTCTTTGGCAGGTTTATCTGGCATAGGGGATAGATACCGAACACTGACAATGTCAAGAAAACGTAAAAAATACCTTAATGTTTCAAAATGCTCATCCTATTAGGTAGGTAGAAACATTTTTTATTAGGCAACCAATTAATTCATAAACATCATAAGAAAAGTAAGCTAGGAAGATGGACGAACAGCTGAGAGGACTCCACCAACCACAGTGGATGAGCGCTGGAAGCCCCACGGCAGGGTAGGGAACGGCTTTGCTAACCACTGGTGCACTCAGAGAAGCTTTCCCTCCACTAACAGAATGTGGCAGAGAGACAATTCTGTGCATACAAGCTAAGAAGGCCACTATTTTCTCTGGCCATTTCTGTACAGTTCCGTAAATGAGACCCGAGTAGTTCACATGAACACTTCAAACAATAAGTCAGAAGATAAGCTGCCATAAAAAGCTAGCCCTTTGGGAGTACTCATTCTTGCAAACTTCAGTTGGTATCATTTATTACTGAGACATAGGAATCCCAGGAAATTATTACCAATCACTGCTTATTATATTTGAGAGCTACAAAAGTGTTTTACAGAGGATCCAGAGCTTCTTGGAGAAATGGTTGGTTATAAGGCTAGGGAGGGAAAATGTCAATTGCGACTGACATACCTCGGGGTGACAGAAAGCAAAGTCTCCAAACAGGCTGAAGTATGTCTGAAGGCTGGGGAACTACTCTGGAGAAGCTCCCAATGACCAAAGCCGGAGCTTTTTAAACTATCATCAAGGGCTGTAATGATTATAATGCACAGAATAAAATAACTATGCTACCATTTTGAGATGTGCACATATATAAAAGAACAATAAATGGTATAGAAATAACAGTTCTTCCTCCCAGAAAAATCCTAATGAATACAGAAGGAAGGAGAGAAAAAAATCATTATTGTGCAAAGAGCAAAGCAGTAATTCTATCAGGCAAGATCCATTTGTGGGTGCTAAATTCAGTGGGTGCCAATGTGCCAATCCATATCCACTTTACCACCTATCTCCAGCACAATGCCCTAGGCAGAGTGAAATGTCACCACTGTGGTGTCCTTGCCAAAAAATACATGGCTTCAGCCTAGCATGAGAGAATGTCGGACATGCCAAAATGATAGGCTTTCTACAAATTACCACTCCCAAAAGTGTTAAAGACATAGGTGATAATGAAAAGCAAAGGAAAGGTCAAAGTGGAGAAGGTCGAAGGAAAGTAACTCCTAAAGGCAACATGGGGTTCTGGATTGGGTCCTGGAAGAGAAAGAAAAACTTTAGGGGAAATTCACTACAGTTTAGGTGGCAGGACTGTATCAAATATTCTGGTTTTGATCACTAATAAAGGAAAATGTTAAAATTGTGGAAATCTTGGTAAATGTACTAAGGGAATTTTCTGCACTACTTTTTGTAACTGTTCTCATATAAAAACAAAAAGATTTTTTTAAAAGACTGCATTTTATGGTACGGCAAGATTCTGAAGATACCATATTTTCCCTTCTACCTTCGAAAGGTTAACCAAAGCAAAATAGATTCAAACCTAAAACTGTATTTTTAAAAGAAAACATTAAATTAAGGATAGCCCTTTTAATAACACCTTTAACAGCATAAAAAGCAAGTGCTTCAAATACCACTGCTGACTGCTATAGAAGGCTGAAAAGAATCCGAGGCTGTCCCTGCATGAACAGTTTAAATTCTAAACTGCAGAGACTCATTTAGGAGTCACAGGTACTGTCTGGTTACTACCAGTATCAGGATCCAGTAAGTGAACTGAGTTCGGGAAAATCAACTTAAAAGAACTTGTCAAATTGTGTCTCTGTACACCTGACAAATTCTGAATCCAGCATAAGTAAGAATCAGCAACTTGTCCATTAACAATATTCTGTAGGAACTCTCATCAGAAGCCTGGGAGGAATACATATGCTTTTATAGATTTAGATCCTCAATGTCTATGAATTCATGGCAACTAATCTTAAGAAATTCTGAAAGTCTAAATAG
Organism: Graphiurus murinus; assembly: GCA_004027655.1. NCBI lineage: Eukaryota > Metazoa > Chordata > Mammalia > Rodentia > Gliridae > Graphiurus > Graphiurus murinus. Next base: position 30,327 of record PVLC010002171.1, on the reverse strand, counting down.
ATTTTAAGTGTGAATATGGTAGAATGCCTCTACCACATCTTACTGAAAACCGAGATGTTCGACCAAAAGAACAGATAACTACTATGAAAAATAAGTTAAATGCTGGTGGATGAATCAACTGAGCTCATGAGATTACAGATAACCCCATTCTCCAGTCTTCCACATAGACCTGTCAGATGCCCAGTTTCTGTCTTTTCTTAATGTACTCTGATGAAGCTGTTATTAAAAATTAAAAGCTAAATGTATTTGCTGAGATTAGAAGTCATACTGAAGGGAACGAAGATGTGTATAATCAGAAGTACCCATTCTAGTTTGATTCTTTTAATGTTAGATTCAGAAAACATTACAAACGAAAGGTGACAATGCCCACGGTAATCTGTACTTTAATGTGAATGAACTTCTGGAAGCTCCTCTCTCACCTGGGCCACGTCTGCTGCCCTCGCCAGGAAGTCTGTGTGTTGTATTTATACAGAGCCAGAGTTCTTTGAGAAGCAGTTTCACTTTTCCTGTGAAAACCAGTAAAGAATTAAAGTCATGTCATTTAGCTCAACCCAAATACACCCATGTGAAGTCAGGATTGATTAGGGACTTAGAGAACTAAGGATCTAAACATCTTCCTCAAATTCAATCACTGTGCATGGTTAATTATCAATAAAAAGTTCTGAAACATTTTTATTAAAAACCAAAGACTTAATACAGGATTGTTTGCTTTTTTCATCTTGGTGTAGGGAGGAGACTCAAAAGACCCAATCTAATTGGTTAACGGGTTTTATCACATTTATCTATGTATGGGATAAACAAATCTTAGGCCTACACATTTTCTGCAGTGAGATGGGTAGAGAAAGCACAGCTAATGGGTACACTATAAGATATCAGGGTTCTACATATTCTACAAGAACTTTAGTAAAACACTGCTCAGTTAGATGAGGCCAGTAGTAATATGAGTTGACCATGCTGGAACTAACCTGGGGGTGGTGGTGCATGAACTGATAATCTACTGATAGGATAGACTTGAGGGGAATGGGTTGGAGACAAAGTAAGTGATATGAGCACACTGATAGGGACAAACATGAGCAGACGGGAGAAGCACATGTTTTCACAAGGATAGTGAAACTCCTGCGAGTTTTGTACATTTTCAAAGGGGTCTAGATTCTGAAAATGGTTAAGAACTACTGATTCAAGTTAAAAGGACAAGGTCAAGGGAAGTCATAACTAAGACAGCCCTAGTGCTTTCTTTGGGGAAGGGAGGAACAGAGCTGGTGACTGACCCACGACCTGCAGGTCCAAGGCAGGCACTCTACCACAGAGCTACACTCCTCAGTACCAAGACAGCTGTAGGGAAATGCATACAAATATTACTCCAGGGGTTAAAAGCTTTGTTGACTTGTTATGTATACAAATTCCAAAAATACCTTCCAAAACAAAAAATGTATGGAAATATAAACTTGAATAGCTTGTGGTGAAACGTGTATTAAACTTGTTTCTAAATTAACCTTAAGTATTTATTAAAATAAATAAAATCTTTTAATTCAAGAGAAGATGAAAAGACATTTAAAAGTAAAATATTTCCAGGAGATCAGCCAGATTTTCTCTTTCAGATTTTAAACTAGGTTAATTCTATTAAAGACGGCAACCTGTGTCATTCTGAAAATGAGATCCACAAAAAGACAACTAGGACAACCCAGGACAACTGTGGAAGCCCCAGTTCTGAGTAAGTCTGAGCAGCTGGACATTTCCAACTTCTCCTAAGCCAGATCCGCCTGATTACCACTGTGTGCGAGTTCTAAAAGTCTATATCAAATAGCTTATCTACATTGTAATTTAACCTACCCAAAAGCCTGCTTCCAAATATTGTAATCCCCTTTGCTTAAATGACCTGACCAGGATCCCTGCTTATTACGTATACCCAAAGCAGCAAACAAGGAACCTTAAAAAAAAAGAAAAAAAGTTACTTTTCCATTACTATGGAGGCTAATAAACAGAGCTATGCCTATTCTAATTGAGCACTCATTACTGCTAATCTGACAGAAAACAAAAACAAAAACAAAAAAAACTATCCATTCCCAACAAAGCAGAAGGTCTTCAGTGTGGCTTCATTTCTTAGTTGTGAAAATAAAATCTCATTAAATACTCTTTAATCCTTTGGAATTTTTCCGTTATCTCTGGGCTTTCTTCTTCCATTGCTTTGTCAGTCTCTTTATTAATACCACATTTCTTTAATCATAGGTTTGTAACAATGCTGTCAGGTATAATTCTTGCTCAGTTCTTTTCTTTTTAAAAAATTGTATTCTGAATACCTATTGCTCCTGATAAGCCTTCCCTGTTTGTTCTTTTCCATAGAAAACCTCAGTGGGATTTCTGTGTGATTACACAGTTAGACTCTGGTAAGAGTCACATCCTTCTGCTTTGAGTCCTCTCATCCGCGAACGCAGTGCTGATGTATGTGTCCAGGTTTCCCCTAAGCCTCTTCAGCAATGCTATGCAGTCTCCACCCAGAGGCACTGCACACTGACTAGTTCCTTTTCTAGACGTCTGACATCTACTTGCCATTTGAGAATGGATTGCTTTGGTACACCCACCGTGGACATTCACTGCACAAGGCAGGTTTTTCAAGCTCCCTTACTCTGTGTCCAGCTGAGAGTCTTCTGGACATACATGGTCCTATTATCTGAAATGGGGACAATTTTCACTCTTTCTTATTAGCATATACAGCACCTGCTCTTGTGTTTACTCTGCTATGCTGGTCAGCCCTCCAATACATAAAGAATGGAAAGAGCAGAAAGCAACTTAGCTTTTAATACTTTACCTTTCTCAGGCTCAAGTTCTTTTTTTCCTATCATCTTGCCTATATTTTTAAATTAGAAATGGGTAATAAACTGAAATAAATATTCTTTGAATTAGCTGTAAATATTCCTCACATAAAGCCTTAAGGCATAGATTTGATGCCTTAAAATTTCATTTAGTATTTCTGCACTGTTACCAAGTAACAGAGTTCTGTCTTGAGGTTGTATGTGCACCTTATTCTTACTCAGATTTGCTAAGGGTGATGTTAGCCTAAGAGAATGGGATAGAAGCATTCCACATTTTTAGTCATAAAGCAATAAATTAATAACGAAGACCCTAGTTTTTTTCACTGAAGGCTTTAGAGAGCTCACCTGTACACCACCTGGATCTATTATGGTGTTAGAATTTTAACTACTTTTAAAACACTTTCTTCTGTGCCACTTTCTGTTCTGAGTCAACTTGAGAGCACGCTTTCCTAGAACATGGTTCACTTCATCAACTTTCACATTTGGGTAAGAAGCTGATGACCCAGAACTGAACTGTGGTTTCACGGCCCAGCTCACAGCCCCGGTGCTAAGGTTTCCTTTCTCTTGATTACACCTGCCACAGAGACGCTGGTTCCACCAGCACCATAAACCCGCCGTCAGCTCTAATGGTTTCAAATCTACTGCTGCACTTACCCTATTTCATTAATTTAAGAGATTAGAGGGGGAATTTTCATTAATATCTCATGTTCAATTGTACATTTTTTGTTATGTGTTAGCCAATATTTATAAATGACTGAAAAGTATTTTAAGAAACTCTAAGTATGTGGTCTGCAGAGTCTTATGTAAATCATCAACCTTATAATTGTGGTTACAATTCAACTCATCTGCTTTCACTATTTCTGAGAAATGCGCTGAAGTCTATCACAATGAATTCTGAGAAATGTGTTGAAGTCTATCACAATGAAAACAGACTTGGCTATTCCTCCTAGGATGTCTCAGAGTTTGGTATCACATGGTCATGCTCTTAAGTACATGAAAGAATTTGCTTACTGAATTGTACCTTTAATTAATCTAAATAGTCCTTTTAATCCATGCAAATTTGTTCAAGTTTTAATTTAGTTTTTCACCTTTTATTACTGCTTTCATGTTAGCATTGCTTGAAATACCTTTACCCATCTCTGTATTCAATCTTTCTGCTTCATTTGACTTTAGGGAAATTTCCTATTAGCATGTCAGATATGAGCTTATCAACAACCATGCTCAGTATTTGGTAGGGCTTTCAATATGAGTGTATGTGTAGCATGCCGCATGTGTTTTCTGTTCAGAGATGTCCCTTCTAGCACTTCTGCCTGCCCTCCCTCCTTACACTGTGTTCTAACAGATGAATACTGAGACAAGCTCCTTCATCCTGCAAAGTCGTCTACTTTCTCCATCACCTTCCGTTTGTTGCTGTGCACTACCTCCTCAGAGATGCCAAGGATTCATCCTTCTCTGTGTCCATTCAACGCTTAGCTTATCCAGCGGACGTCTCTATGATCGCATATTAACTTCCAAGACCCCTCCCTAAGGCTACTGATTCAATTTTAACATTCTCTTTTCATCCGTGATTTAATGCTGCCTCCGCAGTCTTTCTGTGTCTGGCTCCTTTCCTTCCAGTCACTGCTCTTTTCCAAGGTTTTAGATGAGAAGGCGGCCAAAGTGGATTCCTTCAGTGTACATTTTTAAGTCCTATTCCTTTGCAATAAATGCAGGTTCTCATTTCAGAACCTATAGGACCCTACCTTTTTTGGTGGAGGGCAGGAGTGAATCCAATTGTGTGTGGGGGTTTACATAGAGTGTACAAGCATCCTAGTTCCTGGGAACGAGAGTGGTTATTCCTCAGGACAGTTACAGTTGCCCATTTTCTGAAATCTACATCCCTTCCCATGTCATAGCTAACACTCCAGAGGTCTACACTGGAGCACAATCTTAGAGCAAAGGCCAGAAGCAGTGTTGGAAACTAAGAAGGCTGGAACACCTTCAGTTTGTAGTTAATTGCCTGAAAATTCATAGCAATGCCTTGCTCCGTCTATATCCTTCCTCTCTCATTTGGGGAAACTCCAGTCTTCTGCAGTGAAACTTGCTTTTTGAAAGAATCTATTTTCTTTGCAACTGTTACCATCTGCTTTGCATCTTTCTCATTGATTTCTTCTATTGATGGCAAACTTCTTAACTCTTTAGGAAAGCTGTTTTTTATTTGGATCATTTTTATGGAATTTGGAAGGAAGGAAAGGCAAAGTGGTGCTTAGGTAGCCTCTTTAAAAGTGAAGTTAACACAGTACTCCAGTGTTTAACTTGCATACTTCTTCTAGCAGTTGGGTATTAATAGAGAAAAATGTTAAGGATATTTAACAAGAACTAGAAATTAAACCTATGAAGGTCCACAGCTGACTACATTTATTTATTTTATTTAAAAAAGGTAAAATGGACAATAGACAATATTTATGCCCTCCTCATTAGGGCAGATAAAGATGAAATAAGGTGAATTTCCTTGCGATAGTAACACCCTTTTTTTTTTTTTTAAATGGGGGTAGAGGGTATGATGCTAAAGAACTGGGAGGAGGGGGTAAGAAGGGCCCTGTTTTGAACAGCCAGGCCTAACACAATCTGCTGGTCCAGAAGGGAAGGGGATTAATTCAACCTAAGTCTTCTAGTGCTCAACGATGACGTTCACTCAGTCTCATGTTCCACACACGACTCGAAGCACATGGAATTACATATTAGAGGCAGTGATAAATCACAAACCAATGCCCAGAGAGCTTAAAGGTGTGAACTGTTGAAGTTTTAAACCAATGTACTCACAAAGGAAAATTTCAGGCTTTTAATATTTCCACTTGGAAGAAAATAAAAGAAACCACATAAGTGAGATGGAGTAGAAATTCATGTTCACTATCTCCACTATGAAAATAGAGATGAAAGTAAAGGGTCAAATAGTAAGTAGAAGTAGTGCAAAAATTCCCATTTTCTCACTTTCAAGTGTGACTATGTGTGTGGTTCCATCTATATAAGGTGAGGGACATGGTAGTAAAATGTGCCTGGACATATTTCCATTTCCCTTGCCAAAGTTCCATAACTCCTACAACTATACTTTTCTTTTTAATTTTGAGCCTTCCCTAATCTCTTCAGTGTTCAGAAAATACATTGTAGGGCTTTGACTTTCCCGACTTTAACACTGCTCATATATTGGGCACCTAGGAAATTTAATAAATTAATCTGATAAAACATAATCTAGTGAGAAAATCTATAGGTACTGATTGAAATATGAAAATTACATCTCTAGTTTTCTTATTAATATTTTGGAGTCTTTCATTCACTGTACTATTTCATCAAACAGTAAGTTGATTACAGATATATATAGGGATCTAAAGACCACACAAGACAATATACGGCTTCTTCTAACATGACACATCTACGAAATCCTGGCATTTTTACAATTATGTGTTAGAGCAACATGCAACCACCCGAGCCACAAAAAGTTATACACAAAATTAAAACAAAAATTTCAATATACTCACTTCTGTCTATGCTTCCGTAAGAATCGCTTGAAATTTGTGTTCCAATGTGTCTTAACTCTAAAAATGTGGGGAAAAACGATTAAGAAACGTACTGTATATCAGAACAGAATTTCTAAGTAAGCATTAACGGAATACTCACCCTTTTCACTCTTCTGTTTGGAAAATTCATCAAGCCTTTCCTGTGAAAAGAAAATACTGCGTGTTCATGCAGGACGAGAAGCGCACCCTGTGAGCAAGTGGGAAGCAGGTGCCACCTGACAGGGACACAGCCAGGTTGCCAGGCGGCCTCCCGCCGGACCACCCATCAGCCACCAGACTCCACAGCAACCCGGAAACCGAGATTTCAAGTTTGCGTACACTGTTTTATCTACTACCTGTGTCTCCTTGAATTTCTTCTCAAGTATTTTCTTTTCATTTCTCAGTTGTTTGAAATCTTGAGTTTTCTTGACAGCAGCCTCTGTTTTTAAAAAGTACAATGAAGCAACAGACAGAAAAAAATAACTTAAAAACTTTAATACTACAGTTAATGAATTACTCAAAATCTGATCTATTAAGAGTTTTTCTCATTTCTTAAAACTTTGAAACAAAGTTGATTAAAAAAAAAAAAAAAAAAAAAAAAAAAAAAAACTACTGTTCCTTCAGTAGATCCTCAGCCAGGACTAAATGCAATAACTAATTAAAAAAAAACAAAATTGTCCATTTATAAAATTGCACAACTGACACTGGGCTTAAGAACCCTTTCCAAACCAAGCACAGCAATCCCAAACCCTTCTTGACAGGCAAGAATCTAATGCTTAAGCAGAGACAGCATAGTATCCCCTGATCTTTTCATTCCAATAATCAGCAATAGTCTTAGAGATTTTAGAACTTCAGTCTTATCTCAAAGTTAATTAATTCTATTTTCTTTATATGGTGTGTGTGGAGGGGGCTGCCTCATTTTTTCCTGGAATTCCCTTCAACAAGTTAACCAATTCTAGTTCCAAATATCTTTATTAGATATTTTTCAGCTATTTTTATAGTTCTCTGACCTTTAGCAAATCCTTCATTTCAGTTTTTAGTTCTGCAGCATCAAATAGTCCATACACTATTAAGAATCTGACTAGTAATGATTTCATGTGAATATTTTTAAACACAATTGCTAAGAAAATCAAAATCTCCTAAAACAATACAGTTGGGATTCTCCCGACTCCTCTAACATGCTCGAGTGTTTCCTTCCTCAATAGTCTTTTTTTTTTTTTTTTTGCAGTACTGGGAATTGAACTCAGGGGCATTCTACCTCCGAGCTACATCCCCAGCCCTATTTTTTATTCTTTATTTTGAAACAGGGTCTCACTAAGTTGCGGAGTGCCTCACTAGGTAGCTGAGGCTGGCCGCGAACCCGGATCCTCTGGTCTCAGCCTCCCGAATGCTGGGATTACAAGCGTGCGCCACCACGCCTGGCTCTTCCTCAATAGTCTTTATCATGCCATATCATTTACTGGTAAAAATATTTGTTACATAAAAAATAAAGCCTGCATTTTGCTTTACAGAAAGTCTATTCTCAAAGCCGTGTATACAGAATTAGGCATCTTTACACATTTCCTTAGATACTTACTTCCATATACTAGCAAGAGAGGGTAAAACTTGGAATAGAGTAACATACTGATTGCTTACTGTCAATGTTCATGCAACAATCAAATCCAAGGAAAATGTAACCAAAACATTTACAGAATATAAGCCTAAGAAGACTGGCTCAATCTAGATAAATTAGTGAGTGGAGATACGTTAGCAGCTACAAATTTATATGCCATGACACAACTAAATTTAAACTCTTACTTCACACTCTAAATGTGTGGGAGGGAGGAGGGGAGGGGCAAAAAGAAGCTCAAGGAAGTAAACAGAGCAAATAATATTCTGTCCATATATAAAGGCATCACTAACAAACTTACTAGCACGTACACGGAGGGAGGAGGGGGCTAGCAGGATAGGGTTAAGAGGGAGGGAACCACAACAAGAGATGTGTGCATACATAAATGTATCACTTTGAATCTCACTGGTATATAATTATATTGCACTGATAAAATTCTAAAAGAAAAACAATACACAAAATCTTAATAAAGATTAATCAAACTTAAAAAACACATCACTTAAACAGAACACTAACAATGCCACGATCAGAAGCCCACAGTAGACATGAAGGCTGCTGAAGCCCATGTTGGAATTAAAGGAAGGCCAGGTGCAGGGGTGGGGATGGCAGCGGCCGCTTGTCTCTACCTGCTATCATGTCCATGTCCCAGCCAAACAATGCAGGGAGGAAAGGCAAATGAACCTTGAGTTCCATCCCTACTGACGCTAAAAGGGTTATGGCTGCAATGTGATCATTGTGTGTGGCCACTCTGCACTCCGCCTACTCACTGTAGACTAGCATGAGTGGCAGGCATAAACTGGACAATCCGCAATGTAGGGAATTTCACAGAAATCTCTCTATGGGTGTGTCACAAGTATCTAAATGTATTGATTTCTTGATACTAAAAGTATTAACTTGTTCTAGTCACTTATTTCATGAAGGAAAAATGCCAAAGACCCACAGGAGTCAACCTTCAGAATTAGGTCATTTCATCAATTGCTACTTGTTGTAGCAAAAGAGCAGGCTGCTTGTATGTTGAATGCCATAACGTTTCAGGGATCTCTACATTCCGCATCCACATTTGCTCTGGTTACAATATGCTGGCTCTTTCCCACAGACTATCAAAATCCAGGACTCCCCTCTTTGATCAAGTTCTACCACCTCACAGTCACCACACACTTGAGGAATGACCAATGACTCCCATTAGCCAGGTAACAATAGTGCCACTGACCTTCCAGCTTCTTCACCTTAGCTTCTAGTTTCTTCTTCCTAATGATACAATTGTATAAGGTAAATGGCCAAAAATAATGTAACACAAATATCTTACAAATAATAATATTGATTTTGCTGTTGTTGCTGCTATCCTGGGGATTACACTCAGAGGTGCTGGACCTCTGAGTTATATCCCTGGCACTGTTTATTTTGAAACAGTCTTGATAAGTTACTGTGTACTGGCCTTGAACATGCAATCCTTCTGTCTCAGCTTCTCAAGTACTGGGATAACAGGTGTGGGACACACAACAAATTTTCTGCTCAACTAATACCACATGTCAACAAGTGAAATTACTAGCAATTTTTCTAGAATAAAATAACAGTATGACACTTAATATGCAATATTTCTAAAGTGAATTTTTTAAAAATCTATCTTTTCCACGTGAAACACACATTATAGATCTACCCAGGCTCTGGCGCAAACACGCCTGAGACTGCTCCTGAAGCCACTGATGCCCCCTGTGAGCTGAGTCACTGTATCCAGATAGTCTGTAAGAGTCAGGCCAGCCTCTAAGGATCGCCCGTGTTACTTCTCCCCAGCATGTGCGGTTTGTGTTCACAGCACCACTGATGGGGTCAGTGGCCAGAGCCCTGCCCTTGTCTTCAGGTGGCTTCTGAGAGTCCAAGAGGCAGGTAACTCACTGAGAAAGAGGCTCTGAGCCACGCCAAACTACTGAATGTGCACATGTGGCTCGCACTTGCTTTGCTCTGTGAATATGGTACCAATCCTGAAAATACTCAACGGCCCTTTTCATCAATGGTAACAAAAGATGCCTATGCCACATGTTATCTGTTAAAGTATTTGTTCAGAGAAGCCAATAGCTATGCTTATATACACTGAGATGCATGGGCATGCATACGTATACATGGTATAAAAAGGTCAATGTACTTCTTTGTGCTACACTTGAACATGATTTTTTAATCCTTCTACAGACCCTCAAAGTAAGTATAACTTCCAATTTATAGAGGTGGAAATCAAGGCTGAGAAACCACCTCATTCAAGATCACATAGCTAATTATAGCCAAGAAATCCAAAGACAGAGAAAAGAGAAACACTACTGACTTATAGACTACTTAGTTTCAAAAGGTTTGAAAACCTCATCTCTACAGTAATTTAACAACTTACTGAGCATCACTTTTCAAGCATTCTTCTTTTACACGAGCATATTCCTGATGTGTATCTTGATACAACTTTAGAGAACTCTACAAGAGAAACAGGTGCATTGCCCAAAAGATCAAATGATCAACCCCCAGGTAAAGGAAATAACCTCTAAACTAAACATTTGCCTATGAGACTGTAAGACATGTTATTCAAAGGTTCTCATTTTGTGTATTTCTCACAATGAGAAAACACAAAGAACTAAATATGATTACAAAACAAGAGAAGACATTTATAAAATAGGGTCAAACTAAGCTAGCAGAGATACACTGACAAAAGTCTACAAACATTGCTTAAAACAGAGACTGGCTTATGAATTGTGAAAGCAGATTCTTTAATGGGCATCTTAACTCATACGAGAGCAGAGACCCTAAGTGCTTCAATCACTCCTGGCACAGGGCTAGCTAGACCAACGCCACTGATAAAATCAAGTTCTCTTCCACCCCCCTCCGTCACACAAAATGATTACACTACCTCTAACTTTGAATTTTTGCATGAAACTCACACTTAAGGCAAAAAAATGTAAGCTAATGGGGGACACATAAAAACCATAAAAGTTTACAGCTCTAAATTTTCTGGAAAAATTCATACAGTAGTGCTGAATTAATAATCATTGTAAAACCATTAATCAACTAGCTGAATGTTCTCCACAGACAGTGTACACTTAAGAGTCTTCACTAGCATTTACATCCTTTGGCCCCACACACACAGTCTCCCTGTCCCAATTACGGTGAATGAGCTAATCCTAATTTATTGACAATAAACCTTTGTAAGAAAATGCCCTTGGGTACCTTTTTCTCTTCTAGCTCTGCTTTTAAAGATCCCAATTCTTCCTGACATTTTTGCAGAGGAGAAATTTTCTGAAGCATCTGCTCCACTTGGTGATGTAGAGTACTATTCTCTCTAAAAATGAACAACACATTAACAGCATTATACAAAAGTACCTACAGTGAATTATTAAACATAGATAAACTAAGATTGCTAACTTGAAACAAAAAAAATTTTTTTAAATTCTGTTAAATACACTCCTACTTAAACTAACATGATCTTCATATCACTTTTTATTTGGGGGGAATAATAGACTATTTCGGATAAAAAGCAAACTTGAGAAACAGTTATAACAAACTGGAGAATATGTTTGAGGACTATGTGTCAAACCTGGCACTTCCAATCTTGAACTCATTTCTATTTGCTGAAATTAACATAGGTAATTTTGCAATTTGGTTTTTAACCACATTTTGCCTTCCTGTAAGTGATAAATGTAGCTGGAGCATGAAACATTGCTAAAATTTTAAAGGGGCCTATAGTAAATTGTTTAAAATAATACAAGATAAACAACCAGATTAAATAGTCCAATTCATGTAGTCAACATCACTTTGATACTTGAGAGGCTGACACAGGAGGATCACAGGTTCTTGGCCAGCCTGAGCAACTTAGCAAAGTCTTCTGTAACTTAGTGAGACCCTATTTCTAAGGAAAAAAATAGGGCTGGGGTGTAGTTCGAGGTAGAATGTCCCTAGGTTCAATCCCCAGTAAACACACACACACAGACACACAATGAAAATAATAAGCCTCATCTCAATGTCAATGCAAATGCTGTAGGTAAAAGTTATTGAAAAGTAAAAAATCAGGCCATAAAAGACCCAAGTAATAAATTCATTTGAGTGATTGTACAGTTAGGAAAATGCAGTTTTTATTATGAGCATGAAAGCAACGTTCTACATTAAGGGTCAATCCTAGGTACATTTTATTAAATCTATTTATAATCAGGAGTGACATATATCTGTCCTAAACCAAACTCCCAAATAGATGGTATCAGTCGATTATGAAAGTTGAATGGCTTACCTTCTTGCAAATTGCAGCTGTAAAACTTATTAAAGAAAACTCTGAGAATTTTATCTTCTGATACGTATGTGTCTAAGACAAAATCTGCTACATAATTATCTTTAATAACATAAGTTGAACGTATAGACAGGTGAGATCAATATTCAAGGTTCCATTTATAACATAGTTAAGAAGCTTTTTTACTGAGTCACTCCTATTTAACATAGCATGAACCATGCCTATTTACCAAAATATTTCTGAATAAAAATAGATTTACAATTGTTTAAAATTAAATTACAAAACTAAACATAAAACAATGTACAATAGAAAGTGCCTTGATTTCTCTATAAATCAGAATACCTAACAACCTGTCATTTCTTAAGTACTCCAGAGAATAATTCAACAGAAAAGTTATATACTTGACAAAAATCATGTAACTATATTTAATGAGTAATTAGAAAAGAAATGCTGATTACATAAAACCTAAATAAGCCCACAAACTATAGAATCTATGTACGCTTTCATTTTTACAATTTGTATAATTTGATATCCCTACTTTCTGACCTCAGTTTGCAGTAAAGTTAGTTTTTTCTCCTAGCAGTGCTGATGGGCATTTTCGTAAAAACACATCTCCAGTTTCCCATCTTACAACATAAGCTCCTCAAGGTCAAGAGTGTATTTTACTCTTCCTAAATTATAGCAGTCTTTGTAGAAGTTCAAAAAATAGCTAATAAAAAAAATGGACTTTCTGCCCTTCGGAATGAGGTGATAATAAACAATAAAATGGTCAAAATTAAACAGAAGAGATGAAATAATGCTGAATTATCACAGTGCAGTTATTTAAAAATAACCTCATCTTGGAAAAAAAAATGAGACTAGTAGCAAAAGGAACCAATTACCTAAGAAAAGTTGTAAAACTGAACCTTCACTATGTAGAGAAAACTACTGCATTTTTTTGAGATACAGCAAAATATTTGGGGCAAATGCCAAGAGTGTCTTTTATAAAAAGTAAATTAGTATTTATTGGTAGCTGAGGCTAAATGTCACAACATAAAACAAATTTCTGGAATTCAAGGACAATTAAAGTTTTATCTTTTTAAAAGAATCATTCTGTAAATTTTTTTATATAAATGTTTTTGTAGACAAATTTTAGATGAGTAAACCAGTAATTTCCTTGCTATATTACAAGCATAAATAGCTCAGACAGTTTAGACCACTTTTCCAAAAGTGACAGAATGAACACACACATTACTAATACGGGAACTGTCCATCTACTTTCGTATCCCACTATCTGAAAATAGTTGCAGTAATTGTTTCTGTACAGCTTTACAAAGATATTACTCTTGCAATAATACACACTTATAGTCAAGTGAATTGGCAGTTTCAACAAACAGCACGAGAAATCTGTCAATGACCTTTAGTTTTAATGTAAAATTCAGATACTAATAATCTAAAAACTAATATCTTGATTTTATTAATTACATGAATTAGATACGACATGACCACAAATAAATAACTGGTGGCCCCAACTAAGTTCAGGTATACCAAAACCATTGAGGCAGGCTTCACATTACTACCAAAATAATTTGTGGTTCAAATGTGGGAACAAGAGAATCTTCATGAGTCTTCACAGGCATATGTGCATTTATTTTTATGGGAGACACTTAAATCAAAACAAGTTTTATGACAGGCATGGTGGTGCGCGCTTGTAATCATAGTACTTCCGGGTTCGAGGCCAGCCTCAGCTACCTAGTGAGGCACTCTGAAACTTAGTGAGACCCTGTTTCCAAATAAAGAATAAAAAATAGGACTGGATGTGTAGCTTGGACGTAGAACACCACTGAGTTCAACCTCCAGTATTAAAAAAAAAAAAAAAAAACAAGTTTTATCATCAAAAGATATGAAAGGATCAGTTATGCACACTTTTTTCTTGTTGCTAAGAAAATATGTAACCGGAGCTAACCATGCTACAAGTTACTAAATGCTCATTGAACAAATGGTGACACTATGTCTATGAACTGTCTTGTGAATACAGAATTACATTATTTCCGTAAGATTTTGAAAATACAAAAATAACAAGTAAAATGATTTAACATTTTGAATATTCTCAAAGTGTACTTTTTACAGATTCGAAAGTAACATTCGGAAATTACTGTTACCATTATGATCATTCCTAAATGCCAAGAACATATCATCAGATGCCATCTCCTTGGTACCAATGACAAAAGCCTACCTAAGAGCTTCTGAGACCTTAAGAAAATCAGAACAAGCAATAGACTGCTAGGTCTGCTCCACTAGAGCAGATCACCAAGCATGCCTCTAAAGTAAAAGACAGCGGCTCCTGTGCTTGTGAGAAGTGCTTCCCCCTTGAGCCCATCAACATGCCTCCCAGAAGACAGACATGAAAAACAATCCTTGCATCTCTTTCAGGTATTGTAAGTATACCCCAAAATTCACAAGAAAAAGCCAGTAAAAGGATATCATCACATTTCTTCTGATACTCTGTTAGCAAATTACTGTAACAAAGAAAAAAAGAATTAGTTACTTTTTTATCTAAAAATTATACTATGTTAAAATCATGTTGCAAATCATGAGAGCCTCTCAAATTTCCAGAAACAAATGTATTCTGCCAAATTAATATATATCATCTTATTTTCCTTAAAAGCATTGTACTGATACATGAGTTTTTAGTTTAAAATCCCTTCAAATCTAAGTAGAATACTGGTCTACAAACTCATGAGATGATTATAGAATTTTTATAAAAGTAAACCTCACATCATGGCTTTCTGAAGTACGGTGAGGAAATCTGACATCCAGCATAAAGTTAAGCTACTTTCTACTAACCCAGGAGAGTTCTGTTTTAAAGGCCTGTGAGCCCCTAACCAAAGGCTCAGGGTGTTACAAGACAGGAGTTTTACCGCCATCAGCACCCAGCAGGGCCAGCCCTCGAGATCTAAAACCGCCCCTTGCTTCAGCCAGTTGTCAGGTCAACAAAATTCTGCCAAACGCATGCAAATATACTCACTCGGTATTGATAATTTTTTGTTTCAAGGTAATTAACGCGTCGACATATTCATTTAAGTTCTGAAAGAAAAAAGCTACAGTCAGCTATGTATCACGTCAAGTGCAATTATTTTCTATAATACTATTTATAAAATGTCTGGTTTAACATGTATATAAACATAAAAATACATTAATCTATTATTTACATTGTGTATAAACACACATCTCTCGCCTACGCTATTCCTTAAGCCTCTTTATCAGGATGTTGACACGCCTTTAACAGCAACTTGTTGTAAAGATGTTCTTATGGTATGAGCTTTGAAACAAAAACTCCATGTTATAATCTATAAAGTAAAAGGTACAGATTCTCTTGTAACCCTACCACCTGTCAAATATCACTTATTTTTTTACCTTTCCACAGGGTGATTGCACACGTAAACATAGTTGGATGAACTCCATTTACCAATTTTCTACTGAAGGATACTTAGTTTCGTCTTTCCTAACATCATGACATGGGTTTCCTTGTTCATTTCTTTATGAGTCCCTTCTGCTTTTCTGCAGGATGAAGTCCAGTGTATTGCTGGTCCAGAGAGTATGTGTGCGCGCTCCGTGTGTGAATACTGACCCCCAGTAGCAGGCCACCTTCAGAGGTCAGCAGTCCTCCCCACAGGTCCTGCTCCTAGCAGCCTCACCAGCTCTAGAACTGTCTGCGTAGGTGACAGCTGTCATCCTTCACCATCTTAGAAATAATTTTTGTTAACATTAGTGATATTGAAAAATCTTCCTATCATTTCTGGAAGTTCATTTTTTCTTTTATTAACAGCCTATTAATATATCATCTGCTGAATGATGTGGTTGTACTTTTCTTATAAACTGTCCTATTTGATGGACAGTAATCTATCATGTTACAAATATATACATCTACTCTGTTTGCCAATTTATCATTAAAATATGCCCAAATGTGCAGTTTTTTAGTGTTTATATAGTTAAATGTCTTCTGTGTTTAAACCTCTGCTTCCTGATACCAGGTTTAGAAGGTCCATCCCATATAAAATGATAAAATAGAATTCTTCCCTATGCTATTCTAGCATTTATATTCCTTTTAAAATAAGTATACCTTTAATGCTTCTAGTATTTTTATATACAATATGATGCAGAGATTCTAAAAACAAAAATAAAAAAATGTAACAAATGGATTCTTCAGTTGCATTTGTGCATTTGGCTTTCAATGTTTAAATGTATTTCACATTGACATTTTAAAGTAACAAACCTGGTGGTCTTGAAGCAGTCATTTATAAAATATGAAGGAGACAAAGAATCACTAACATAAACTTAAACATCAATTATAAGAATGCAAGTCTTTTGATAGAAGGAAAACTAAGGAGTATGCCAGCCAGGCACAGTGTTCATGCCTGCAATCCCAGTATTTGGGAGGCTGAGGCCAGCCTCAGTAATTTAGACAGCCCCTCATCAAGTTAGTGAGACCCTGTTTCAAACTATATATATAAGGAGGGGGGGGGCTGTGGGCAGTGGTTGTAGCTTAGCAGTAGACTGTTCCTAGGTTCAACACCCAGTACAAAATTAAAAGAAAAAAAAAAAATATATATATATATATATATGTACACACACACACACACAAAATCACCTGACAGATGATGTATGTAAAATGGACAATAGACATAAAAGAAGGTCCTCCACCCTTTGGCATCAATAAAATGCAACTTAAAATAACAAAAATCACTGAGCATAGCGGCTCATGCTTATAATCCCAGTACTTGGGAGGCTGATAGGAGGATCTCAGGTTTTAAAATAATGAATAAGAAATAGGGCTGGGGGTATAGCTTGGAAGTAGAATGCCCCTGGGTTCAATCCCTAGTACTGCAAAAAAACAAACAAAAAGATCTTTTTCCATCCACTAGACTATACTAGAATAAAAGTATCAGCAAAAATGTAAGGAAAAGAAAACATACTATAGGTGGTAGCATCTGAGAAGCATATGATAATACTTTTGTCTACTTCTAATCTTTCTGCCCAGGATTCCTTCTATGCACATTTTCTAGACACCTGGCTCAATGTTCTCCCAAGATAACTTCTGTTCCTCTGACCAGCAGGAATGCTATCTTTATAATGCTGTTTCTATGACATTTCTCCGTTTTCCTTTCTTTAATAATGCTTATACTTCACTTGCTTGCCCTGGTCTTCCTGAAATGACTAAGGCCCCAGCACAATGTTCACTAGTTGGGGTGACAATTGGCATTCTTGTCTTAAATTAGAGTTAAATTTGCTCTGCCCCAAGTTTTTCATTAATGTTCTTCAATCAAGTCATGAAATTTCTATATATAGCTTGCTAAAAGATTTTGTTACATGAGTATTAAATTTAACCAAATGAATTTGTGCATCTATTTTGTTTAGATACGTGTATTTTTCTTTAATTTCTTAATTACAATGGATTATAATACACTGTTGCAGTCTTGCATTCCTAGGATAAAAACGACTGAATACTACATTATTTCTATTTAAATATCCTGAAGTATCTGATTCCCCAACATTCTGCTCAAGTTGTTTTTGCCATCTGTGTTCATAAATGACATTGGTGCAGGGTTTTTCTGCCTCATAATGGGTTCTTCCTTCCATAAAATTCAAGAGTGAAGTCCATGAACAATAGAAGGGTGGGTGCTGGGACACACAAGTCTATTTGAAGGCAAGGAAGACAGAAAAGCTCCCCACACACGTGGCGGTGCTGGGGGTTAAGAGAGCACTGTGGAAGTTCTGGGGAAGGGGAGCTTTGATCTGTTGGAGTGGTTCCCACCTCCTTCTTTGTGATTGGCTGGAAGTCGGTCCTGGGGACCCAATGTCCTTGGTCCAGCTTCAATCCTCCGTTTGAATCTCTATTTTGCAGGTCAGAGGGCTCTTCTAATCTTCTGGGACCACTTGTTTGATTTCCCCATCATTCCCTCTTTGATCACTCTCAGGATTTGTTTATACTAGTTGTTCTGAACTAGGACCCTGAAAAAGCCCAAGTTTCTTTTCCTGGTCAGTGTTATCCCTGTATCTTATTAACTTCCATAGTTTCTGTTCTTTTCACAGATGGTTTATTTTAACCCTTTCTATTCGTCTTCCCTAAACTGCCTAGTGTTCTTACTTCCTCATAGATACTTTTTTGCACCATGTTCAGCATTCTTAATAATATTGTACATGACTGATAAATGTTAGCTATCTTTTTACTTACTCAACAACTGTAAGAAGTATAAGAAGATAAACCATGAATACCTCTTATTCCTCAGTAATATTTTGCTAGGTAGAGAACTGGTGAGTCACATACTGCTAAGGGCTGAAGAATGCCACACTCTAAAAACCTCCTGAAGTCCTAGCCCTTCTTCCAACACTTCAGACTGATCTTATTTGAAAATACAGTCTTTGCAGATCTGATCGGAGTAGAGTAAGGTCACACTGGATTAGACTGGGCGATAACTGAGATTTCCAGGCAGAGGGGGAAGATACAGGCACTAGCTTTTAATCCCTCCCTAAACCCAGCTGAAACTAGTCAAACGAATTTTCCCCCTTAAGGAAAAACTGACAAGGTTGAAAAAAAAAAAAGTCAACAGTGGAGAAAAGCAAGAGTTCACTCGATCTATACTGCAAAACTTCAGCAAGCTTGGGAATAAGTGACACAGGTTCTTCTGAAACAAACTAAAATAAGCATGAGTTGCAAGTTTTATGAGTTGAATCCCAATTCCCAACTCTCCACCTGCAGAGGAAATCGCTCCTTGGCATACAGCTTTCTGCAGGAGGTATATGATGGGACACCATGAACACCTGCAGAGGAGTGCTATTCCAAAAGTGGAGGGATTAAGTAGAGACTAGCTACTCCCTTCTCACCATTAAGCTCCCACAGGCAGCCATTCCTCCTGTCCTCCAGGGAGTCAGAAGCACCTTCCCTGAGATTACACTATTTACACCAGCAATCCCTCGCCAGCAAATGGCCCAACCACACTCTCCTGCAATGAAGCTCAAGGTCCAGAAGCCCCACACACTCTGCTTGCAGCCAGCATGTTAGCCACCATTCTTCATATGAAAAAAATCAAGGATTTCCGAACACAAGACATTACGCAAGAGGAAGACCAAAACAAGCAAAAGCAACTTGAAGTAAACAAAAACTGAGAAAACTTCATAACTTTTTATTAATATAGTCTGTGAATAATACTTATCTGTGAAATCGTAAGCTGTTTTTAAAGAGGGTACTGAGAGCTCCTGGATGCAGAGGGGAGGCTCTTAAAAGTTAAACGTAAGAACACCCACTAGTATGGCTAAAATAAAGATGGACAATAACAAGTGTTAGTACGGACGTGAGAAATTGGAACCCTCAAACATTGCTGGTGGGAATGCAAAATGGTGTAGCTGCTGCGGAAAAGCTTGACACCTCCTCAAAATGTAAGCAGTGTTACCATATGATCAAGCAGCCACACTCGGGTATATGCCCAAGAGAACTGAAAATACATCCATATGAAACCTGTGCTATTATTTATACAGGCATTATTCATACTGGTCAAAACACGAACATACACTGAATGTCCACCCAGGAATGACTGCAGAAACAAAACGTCAATGATCCAACATGGATAAACCTTTGACACATTATGCTAAAGGAGAAGCTAGTCAGTCACAAAAGGCTATTATTCTGAGATCCATTTTGTGAATTTTCTATAATAAACAAATCCAGAGTCAGATAGTAGATTGTTCGTTGCCAGTGGCCAGAGGAAGGAAGGAGGAACAGGAGTGACTGCTGACTGGTAAGGCGTTCCTTTAAGAGGGCAGATAAGAATTTTTACAATCAGCGGACAATGACTGCACAATTCTTTTTTTTTTTTTTTTTGCGGTACTGGGGGTTGAACTCAGGGGCGTCCTACCTCTGAGCTACACCCCCAGCCCTATTTTTTATTCTTTATTTTGAAACCGGGTCTCATTAAGTTGCAGAGTGCCTCACTAGGTAGCTGAGGCTGGCCGCAAACCCGGATCCTCCGGTCTCAGCCTCCCCAATGCTTGGATTACAAGCGTGCGCCACCACACCCAGCTATGACTACACAATTCTGTGAATATACTTAAAACAAATGAGTGTGCACATTAAGAGTGAATTTTATCATAATTTATACTTAATAATGCTGTTATGGTTTAATTAAAACTAGAAAAGTAAAAATTAATGACTCAAAAGTTTTGACCATAAAACTGAAGGTCTCAGAAAATAAAGTAAAAACAGACATAAGAAAGAAGAAAAATAAGAGCAATTAATTGGGTGCTAGTGAGAAGTGGTCCCCCAGGCCCACCAGTAAGAGTTTCAGAGAATAAGGAAAACATGAGAGACACCAAAGAAATATGACATCCAAGAAAAGTTCCCAGAACTGAAGTCAGGCGGTTCCAAGTCGCAGGGTCAGGCATATGGATTCAAATCATGGAACATCAGCACGCATTTCAGGACAGTAGAGACCGGGCAAAGACCTCTAAGCATTCCATGAGAAAAATAAAATGAAACAAGTCATATTCAAAGAATCCAGAATGGTGAGGGCTTCAGACTTCAACAGCAACACTGGGAACAAGATGTAGAAAACAAACTCTCAAACTTTTGAAAGAAATTTAAAGACTCCGTACAGTGAATATTTGCAAATCTGCAAAATCTCCACACGTGTATTCCCAGAGACATTCTTCCTCAGGAAGGAACTGTAAAATGTGAACATTCTCTGCCTAAAGAATGGAGTACACCAAGAGAGAGGACGATGCATGTGGTCCAGGAGAGGGCTGAGGAGTCCCTGGGAAGGCAGCTGTGCCCCAGACTACAGAAGAAAGCATTGAAGGCTATTTATACCAAAAGGGCACAGAACTGCATTTGAGTGTAGTTATATTATTAGTAGTTTTTTAAAGAGAAGTGCTTCTGTCTTTTTTCTTCCATTCTCTTTCAAGTTCTATACTACTCTGTCTCACCCCCGCCCCCTTGCTTCAGATGCCATTCGGTAATGTCAAGTACTAGGCCAGAAGGCCAAGAAAACTCAGGCTCTAGAGTTATACACACCTGAGTTCAAATTCCTGTTCCCCCACCACTGTCTGGCTGAGTGACCTTGGGCAAACTGACTTAACCTCTCCCTGACTCAGTACTACTTCCAATTTTACAGACAGGGAACCTGAAATGCACAGAGGTTAAATAACCGGAATGCTACCAGAACTAAGTGGGATGGGCCATGTCAATTCAGAGCGTAGCTCTGAGTTAACATGTGGTCATAAAAACGTCAAACCCAAATAGTGATCTAACGGAAAGGCTAAGTTCCCTGAGAGGATGGGGAGGGGGTGTACAGGTATGGAGGGGCGTAGGCTAGTAAGAGCTCTATCCTCACCTTCCAAAGTTGGGAATCAAGCAAATGTCTACAACTTCACGAAAGAAACACAAGTCTTAATGGTAAGAAAATTCATTATAAAATATGCACAGAACAAGGATTAAAAATTGCATCTCTTGGAAAGGAGGGATGAATGGGGGTGGAGTTGCAGGCTGTCTTAACAAATCTTGTGCACCTAGATGTCTCTCTGAACTACGTTCATGTATAACTCTGACAGAGGGGGGAAAGCACATTTTAGCTATCCTGCAGCATTCCAGTCTCTGCCCGACATCGTTTCCTAAGACCAGGTTGCACATCAGCTTGAGTTTGGTTAGATACTGTAATAACTTTGGTCAGATACTGCAATATTCTAATAAAATGTTTTCTGTCCTCTTTCAATCAGGTTCATGTGTCACTTACGTTGGCTAAAACAAATGTCTAAGCACACTGCGCCTTGGAAGCGTGCGAGGTTGGCAGGGTGCGCCTGGGTGGAGGGCACTGGGGGCTCCCTTCTGACCACTCGTTTATCCAGGTGGAACTCACTGCTGTCCAGGCTCCACGCAAGGAAGCGAAGGTCAAGGTGCTCTTCCTTTCCGGGAAATGTTAAGGTATCGTTTTCCTCTAAGAATTCCTGTTCTCCGTTTAAGCTTTTACAAGTTGAGGATCCCTTACTTGAAATGCTTGGGATCAAACTGTTCCAGGTTTTCTGATTTGGGAATATCTGCAGAGACTTTGCAGGGTAAGCATCCCTAATCCAAAATTTCAAAATGGTACAACTTATCATTATTCCCTTACAACAGGCAATTATTTACATTACATTTATATTATATTCGGTATTATTAGTAATCCAGAGATGAGGTTTGAGGAGGACATGCACATGTTATATGCAAATTCTGTGCAATGCCACTTTTTGTTTTGTATGCGTGTGGTACTAGGGAACTGCATTCAGGGGTGTCCTACGACTGAGTTACATCCCCAGCCCTACTCACTTATTTTTGAGATGGTCTCCCTAAGTTGCTAGGACTGGTCTCCAACTTGTGATCCTCCTGTCTCTCAAGTACTGGGATTACAGGCACATGCCACCATGCCCCACTCTGTACTATGCCATTTTATATGAGGGACTGGAGCAGCCATGTTCTGCATCCAGAGGGGTGTGGTAGCCAACACCCTGAGCAAAATGAGGGGCAAATGTCTAGAGAAGACAGGAGAGCTGCTCAGTCTCAGCACTGCTGAGTTTGGGCTGGAAGACATGCTCACAGTACCCCTGGCCTCTGCAAGCTGGCCACAGGACTCCGCCAGCCCCAGTGTGCGTGTGCAGCAAGCTCACACAGCAGGCGAGAGCACTCCTTAGAAAGGCCTTACACGGCTTACAAGGCGGGCCCTCGGCTGGCATCTGGAATCTTGGATTTCTGTAAGGTTCCACCCACCATTCCCCACAGAGTTCCCCACTATGCCTGAACTGTGCAATGCTGTTTAGACTACACACCTGCTTTCGATCTGGAAGTCTGGAATTTGGGTGCAGCCTTCAATAAAAACCCTAGACACTGAGTCTCTAATGAGCATACATGTTAGACAACACTTTACGCACGTAGTCCCAACATACTGCTGGAGAAATAGTGTGTCCTGTGTGATTCCACTGGGAACGATTCCTGGCAGCTCACAGCTGGCTTCCTCAGACTTCACCCATGTGCCTCTTCCCTTTGCTCATTTTGCATTGTCCCCTTTCTCTTAAATAAACCAAACCCATAAAGTATACCTATATGCTGAGTTCTATGAGTACTGCCAGCAAATCAGAGAATCTGGGCATGGTCTTGGGGACTCCAAACACAGTATAACATCCACGATGTCTCAGACCTTGCTACTGTTCCCCAAGGAACGCAAGGCTCTCTATGATTTAAATTTTCACAAACAAAATGAAGGAGGCTGAAGAGCCATGACAATGATATATACCATATTTTTGATAGGAGTTTCAACCACAAAGGAAGAAAAGCTGTGCTTGGGCCAGTAAGCAACATCTGAATGGGTCTATGAACTGGGCAAAAACCCTGCACTACTGTTAATATCAAGATGTGGAGGACTGCAGGCTGGGCATGATGTCAAGTGTTTGTACTTTGAGGAAACCTACCCACTACCTCTCACTGGGTGCTTCCTCATAAATTCCCTTCTCCCCTCCATGCCTTTGCACAACTTGCTTCCCCTGCCTACAATAGTAGCCCTTCGTCTTTCTTCTTGGTTAACCGCAAATCACCCTTCAGACCTCAATTTAGATTTACTTCCTTTACAAAGCTTTCAGAAGTCCAACATGGTTATCTTCTTACGTGCTTCCAGTTACTGTGGCCATTCCCCATCCAAACTTACTGTACCGTATTTATATTGCGGTTGCTCTTTCTCTTGCTGATAATCTCAGATCTGATGAGACTCCTGACTCTTCTACTAATGACTGTATTCCAAAACTCAAGCCATGGGTAAAAATATGTGAATGGTGGATAAATGAATGAATTACAATTTTGTGAGTATTCTTTGTGAGAAAATGATTTCTAAATCAATGTATTTGGGAGAAAATATGCTTCAAGTTCCAAACACAGAATTCAAACTTCTGACAACCATCAACAGGAGTCCAACAGAAATGTCTGAGCTCAATCCTGTCCCCTGGATAGCTGCACACCAAACTGACTAAATCTAGTTCCAAGCTGCATACTTTCACTCTCCTAAGATTCCCAAGAGTTAGTCTGTTTTGTAGGAAAGTTGGGTAAAAGGTGGTTCTCTTTCACCCAAAGGGACTTATGTCAATTGACTACCTTGACATAAAACCACCTAAGACTTGCCTAGTTTACACTATATCACCAGAGTAAAAACCCACATTGGTTTATATGATCACCAAAATTCAGCAGCCCACATGCACACTGAGCTACAAATCATGACAAACCACTATATTCCATGAGGGTGAGAAAACAGATACCGTGATTTATGAGACAAAAAAAAAAAAGAAAAGAAAAGAAAAAAAAATGTGTAAAATACAGCCAAGCTCTACACTTCTGAATTAAAGTACTGTATCTCTTCAACTTCTAAAGGAAATAAAGGGAGGAGTAAGACATGAGAGGAAGATGTTCAGGGGGAATGACCACTCAATTCAGGAGACTTGGTAGTTCAATGTTACAGGTCAGAATGAAGTCATGGCACTGATATGGGTGTCTTCTATAGGAACGATTTCTATATTTTGCTTGTAAACTTTCTATAGGATTAAGAAGTTAATGTATAAAACTACAGACCAGGATATCTTCTCTCTGTATTTAAATTCTTTAGTTTCCTTCTCATGCAAAAGACTAATTTTAGTATAGTACTTGCTGTGATAATGCATAGTACTTACAGAAGTCTTTTTTTTTTTTTTTTTTTTGGTATTGAGGATTGAATCTAGGTAGGAATGGTATACTTCTGAGCTACACCTTCCCAACCCCGCCCCCTTTTTAATTTTGAAACAAAGTCTTGCTAAGATACTAAGGCTGGCCTTCCTTCCTGTCTTAGCCTCCCAAGTACTAAGATTACAGGAGTTCACTAGCTGAAATGTCTTTCTTAAAAGTTGTTTATCCATCTGCCAACTGTCCAATATAATCACTTTTCCATAATTCTAATTCTTTCCAATCCTGACTCCCTCTATAACACATTGTTTCTCCTTTTCTAACTATTCCATGTTCACCTTCATCAAAGGCCATTAATCAGCCAGCTGTTTTTTCTTCACTAGTTTTCAAAAGTTTAAGTAAAGAAACATACTTCCCCGCCCCCACATCAAATACTTACATCCAATGCCCATCAAAATTGGCCCTCCTTTTACTTTTTTGGAAGTATTTTAGGGTACCTTAGTGGCACTGTGCTCAACAAACAACAAAATCGACAAATGGTGAACCCCCCCCCCCCCGTTTTGACGTCATCCCCAACTTTGGTCCACATTTCCAGCATCTCTTCTACCTCGGCTTCCTTTCTCTTTCCACCACCACCAGTTCTCAAGGTCTTTTACATTTTTGGTCTCTGAACCTTTCCTTTTCCTGACCTGAGAGCCATCCTCTCTTCAGTTTATCATATTCAGAACCTCATCTTACCTGGTTATAAGTTCCCAGTCACCCTGCATACAACTACCTGTTGTTTTTACTACAAGCTTTGCTCTGGTGGGGTAACTATGCAAAAACCTCCATCACTCCAATGACAGCACAAGTACAAGATTTCATGGCAGTTACCATTCAAGGTTCACATCTGACAATTTTTTCCCCCTAAAAAGCTATTCCAATTCCCAGTAACAGAAAACCCAAATGCCATGGCGTGTCCTGATGTAGAAAAGGTCTGTAAACCAGAGCCCTCTCTCATATTCATCAAGTGTCAATGGAACACAGCCATGCCCATTATTTTTATATTGTCAGCGGCTGCTTTCACAACTCAGGGCAGTTGAGCAACTGTAAACAAGGCCTAATTATTCAGGATATTGCCCCTTACAGAAAGAGCAATACTCCTATTGCTGTTTTGAAAACCAATGGAGGGAAGGCACCAGAGAGAGAAGGAGACTCCGAATGACCCTAATCAATCAACTCTAGGCCACAGCTGAGAGTGGTTCACACCACGGTGTGAAACGTGGATAGACAATGACAGTAGAGGCAGGAGAACCACTTGATAGACTGGATGCAGATTGTGAGGGAAAAGAAAGGCACCAAGGATGACATCTAGTTTCTGACTCAAGCCACCTGAAGGACACAGTTGGTCCTTTTAAGAAGATCAGGGCTACTACAGGTAGACAGGTGAGGGAAGATGAGATTCAGGACTGAAAAGCACAGTTGACACCACTTGTTCTCTTGTGTGAACACCTTCCATGACTCACCACCTATTCAGAAGCCTAAACCCTTAAGATGGTCTACGCCAGCCATGCAATGCGGCTCTCCTCAGACTCAGATTTCAGTTTGCTCCAGCCTTACAAGCCTTCTTGCTCTTTGCAAGTACACTGAGCAAGCTCCTACTTCAGGTCTCCACACCTAAGGCTCCCAACTCTGATACTTGTCTCCCAAGGCGTCAACAAGCCTCATTCTCTCGCCTCTTTTAACCTTTTCGGGACTCCCTAAATCCCAACTTCCCTCATTCCATCACCTCGGCTCTAAGTCACCAATGCAGTTATTACCCTCTAACACTATTTTATTTGTTCTGCCCCCTTTCTAGAGTGGAAGCTCCAGGAGGACAAGAATTTGTCCTTTTTTTTTTTTTTTCTTCACACTGCAGCAACTGCAGTGCCTAAAACAAAACAGATGATCAATGCATAAGGCTGTGTAATAAGTGGGCCAAAACAATTTGTTAAAGATTCAGGAGAATTCTACTCACTTTGCTGAGATTGGGACAGAGGTATTATAAGATACCAACACAAGGTAGCGCTAGACAGTGATTTGATTTCTTTCTACCCAGGGTGTCAGCACATCTCCTCCCAGCCCTGCTCCCAACATTTAAAATGGATGGAATCAGTTCACAAAACCAAGCTTCTCGGCTGGCTACCTAGTCTGTATTCCCTTCTGGCCTCAAGTCCTCAAACATCTCCCCTATGCTCATGCCTACTAGACCAAACTCTGCTGATGAAAGACATTCTGCTCCTACTCACCACAGGAGCTTTGCACCTGTTAACCCCTGTAGCCAGGCTTCTGACAATCTGTTCCTTATTATTCAACTCTCGGAAAGAACCCTACCTAACCACTCCAGCAAGAGACAAGACCACCATTCCAATATCTTTTATTTTCTTCCCAACTCTTAAAAACTTGAGAAGTCTTACTTACACACATGCATCTTAACAGACCGAGTCCATCGGTTTCAACACAATGTCTACAATGCCACCGCAGAGTAGGTGATTAATATGCGGTAGCTACTGACAATGATGAGTTCTATTTTACCACTAAAGACACAGTAAATAAAAAGTTAAATGAGGCTCTGACATCAGACTAGTTAGGAAGGTAGCCAGAAATGAGCACTTGGGACTATTTCCGCTACTCTCACAAGACCTAGAGCCAAATTCTAGCAACTCTGAGCAGAAAACGAACGGTCCACGCTACTGTTAGAAACTTCTAGTTCCTACAAAACTTTGCACCCCGCCCCCAAACCCTGAAGTCTGATGATCCAGGCAACCCACAAGTAATATAAGATCATGCCTTCAAGCAACAAATATTAGGATGCACCAGACTATCAAAGGACTTATTCTCAGTCAAGTAAATTCCCTCAGCATTTCCTGTAACTCACAAATCCCCAAACCAGCCCTGAGGCTGGAGAGGGGAGAAGGGGGCCCTCCAAAACTTGCTCACTCCGCCCCCTTCCACCATTGCACCCAGGTAAACGAATCCTGGGTACCAAGCCCAAATAAAGAAAAAGAGTTGTTCCCCAAAACAAAACAGGGGGAAGGGGAGCGAGAGTGGGGATTGGGGGAGCTCCCGCCAGAAAGCAGGAGAGCAGAAAGCAGCCCGCGCA
This sequence comes from Graphiurus murinus, assembly GCA_004027655.1. NCBI lineage: Eukaryota > Metazoa > Chordata > Mammalia > Rodentia > Gliridae > Graphiurus > Graphiurus murinus. The sequence goes on along the minus strand of PVLC010002171.1, from coordinate 2,302 downwards.
GCGGAGCCCTTCGCCCCAGCCCTGGATCCCAGCGAGATGCCGCACCTGCTGCAAGGAGGCGCAGCCCTGACACCGCGAGAGGTCCCCCGCCGTCCCGGGCGCCGCCGAGTGGGTCTCGCCCGGCATCATGGTGCCGCCACTGGGCCCGGGGGGCACGCGCGCCTCAAGGACCCAGGGCTTTGGCCCCGTCCTGCCCTTGCTGGTGCCGCCGGGGCCGCCGCCTGCCAGGCCGCTTCCCGCCGAGTCCGGGCGGGTCCATCCGTGCACAGAGGTCCCCGTGCAGCGAGCGAAGGGCTCTTCGAACTCGAGCCGCCTCGGGCACTGGAGAAATGCTACCCGGCGCGGCCCCCGAGCGCGACGCCGCTCAGCCAGGCCCCCGCCCCGCCCTGGATGGCCCCGCCCCCTCCGCGGCGCGGGGCTGCCCGGAGCGCTGCCTGAACAAAACTGGGCGTGGAGCGGCGCGATGCGGCGGGGAAGAGGCCCGCCACGGAAACGTGAAGGACAGCAGAGGCTGAAAGGTTCGCCTCTTCGACGGCGAAGGTTCAGGCCCTCATTGCTGGTTTGTTCCGCGACAGGCGCTCCGTAGACACCTAAAACCTCAGCAGTGGAGGCGGCGACTCGGCCGATGACGCAACACTGAGCGCCTGCCGGAGCAGAAGGACCCCCATCCGAAACGGGAAAGTGCGCGATTTGTAACCAGAGTAACTGTGCTGTCCCAAAGCTGGCCGGGCTCCGGGAGTAGGAGGGAGGATTCCAGCGGAGGGCGGAGACCGAGCTATTCCTCTGGCCGCGTCCGGGGCTTTGGCACTTGGGGCTCGGCCTGCGCTTCTGGTGGCCGCTCCCCTTCGCCCTTGATGGTCCATCTGTCCTCCGGCCTCACCACCCACGCCTGTCGCTGCTGCAGCCGTCCCAGCGCCCGGCGCCAGAGTGGCGGGTGCCCAGGCCCAGCTCTGGTTGCCGCCGCCCAACAAGGCACAAGGGCAGCTTCAGGCCAAATATTGGCTATCCAGCCACTACCAAGCCTTTTTGGGGGTACTTCAAGGGAGGAACCGTTCTCACATCTCCAATCACAGTATCTCCTGCCACCAGAATCATCTACTAGTCCCAGCTTGTCGCCGTCACCCAAACTCTGGTTGCAGAGTCCACGTCTTAGCGTGCAGCACGAGCATTGCATGTGTTAACTATACATCCAGAACTCTTCCCAAAACCTTAGATGGAAAACGAAGTTGAAGGAATCCCTTCCAAACAAGGCAGTCTGGATGACTTTTTTTTTTTTTTTTTTTCTGGGTTTCCTCCAAATTTCGCACCCCTGCCCTGGCTGACACACAGTGACTTCCATTTGCCGTGCAATGGAAGGGCCAGGTGGCCAGCAACGGTTGGATTTCCAGTCGTTGACACCTAGGCAAGACAGGCTACCTAACTAAAGTGGTGCCCTGGGTGAGTCTCAGCCATAGAATTCCCCACTGTCCTCAGAAACAGGTTGGCAGAAGAGTAGGGTTTGCAGAGGAAGGGGAAATGAGCAGATCCATGAGGGAAAGCAGTTGTGCCTTGGAAGACCATGTGACTCAGCGAAAGAGGAGACCTGTGTAAGCCTAACAACTGTCTGGTTCTGGTATTTGGCCCCAAATTTATCTTCACAACTTCCCTTTTTTATTTCAGGTTTCCCAAGACTTCTTTTTCCAAAGTGTCTTAGTGGAGGAGACACCGGCATTCTTTCCCTCCACGCTGTTCACTCATAGCCAAAGCCACAACACATTTCCTCAAAACAGTCAAGGAAGCCCGTCCTCCCCCATGCAAAGCAGCATCCCCCAAGATGAAGGAAATGGAATGCCTCAGAAGGGAAACACAACCAAAGTAGCTCTCAACCGTATGGGGTTAATAGACATAGTAGAAACTTAAATAAATGTAGTGGACCAGTCTCCAAGGCTAAAAATTAAGGTAACACACCTGGAGATGGGAGGTTGAGAAGTCAGCTCAGCTGTTGAGACTATGTGGTCAGTGGAAATACTAAACAAGCACCAGAACCAGACAGACTTGCTAAAATCAGGCCTCCTTGACTAGGACAGAGGTCTTTGCTGCCTTAAAATAATATTGGAGACTCTCTAGAAGATCCAGAAACAGACCCACGTGTTTACAGTCAACTGATTTTTGACAAAGGAGCCAAAAACATATGCTGGAAAAAAGATAGCCTCTTTAACAAATGGTGCTGGCAAAACTGGTTAACCATATGCAGGAAAATGGAAATAAACCCCACTTTCTCACCCTGCACAAGAGTCAATTCCAGATGGATCAGAGACCTGGA